>JAHZMZ010002777.1:0-10384 GCA_027743805.1 Lepidocyrtoides sp. E14 | reverse complement strand
ATTGCACTTATTATCCATTTCCAATTCATTTTCTGCACATGGAATCCGTACCATTAACCATTTCATGAGCTTGATTTGCTTGTTTTGTAAGCAAGCAATTAAAGTACATCGTTACTAGAAATGTCGCATAGTTTGGTAAGGTAATTGGACAAGCATTTTCTACAAGTCAAGTGTTAAATGAGTGGCACATGGGGATGCATTGATGATAATATAATCGGTTGGTAAAAAAGATGTGCTAAGTATGATAAGTAATTTGTATGACATTGTAAATCACTGTGTATAAACTATAATATGTACCAGTAATTAAAAATGGTGGACCAGCAAACTTTTACCTAACTGATGTCCACTTGTTAGATATCTTTTAAACGATATTTTTTGTTATTTTAAGTCGTTATTAGCATTAAAATTGCACGTGAACATTTTCAATGAAAACTCATTTACACTCAAAAAAGAATCTATTGTTACGCCATCATTCTGATTATCATTTTTAGTGCTATGTTGTTGTATAAAATTTCGGGTCTATTATAGGCTCCATTTTTGTAATGCAAAGTATCATGGCATCTTACCAACAGCTATAAAGTATTTATTATCTCTACATGATGATACTTTATTGCCCAAGAGTACGTTATGGATCAACAACAATAGTAAAAATGATCTAAACTGTAGCTACTTAAAAAGCTAAGCGTTCAAAATAGCCAGTTCAGTCTTGTCTGTGGTGATGAACATCGTCATCATCTTCTGCATACATACATTTTTAATTAATGACGATGAGTGTCTGTTTACTGTTTATACTTGGCTATTTTGTTGACCAAACTAATAAAGTAACAAGTAGATGTATATGGGTTTACATAATGTGTAAGTATCACCTAAAATATACACTAACTGATGGAAAAGACAATATAGAAAATATAGGTGATTGAAATTTGATGGTTATCTAGTCGTTGCTTTTGGACGTGTTAGTGGCAGTGGTCAGGGTTCCAGTAATTAAGTTCGCAGTGTGATGCATTTTTATTGCCACAATAGTAGCATTGCAAGTCATTAAATTGGACGAATCCCACAAGTTGTGCCACAACTACTACTATATAAAAGTCATGAATCCATTAGTATTGATACAGGTATGCATTTTTACATATCCTAATAATACGTTGGTGATAATCATTGCTTTGTTGCCTAGTTCTGGAACTGGATATATTGTAATTTCCAAAGTAGCTCCACGGTTCTACGATAAAACTAGTTATTGCTTTTATACAAATTTTGCTACTAGGTAGCACCTGTTTACGTTTCGTAGTTTCATCGTTATTCGATAATTAGGAAACAATTTAGCGCTGTCTTTGCAAGTAACAAGCTAAATTGAAGCGCTGTTCATTTCCAGGCATTCCATACTCCATCATACATTCTATTTTTGCTAATGTACATATAAAAGGTAAAGAAAATTTTATACAGTTTGTGCTTATTTGCTATGTATTACATAAATATTGTATTTTTCCTATTACTTATCTCCAAAATGTACCTCGAGGCATATTATTACTCTGTTGTTATTGTTAACACTGTAGCTGCAAGCATTCAAAGTGACTGACGTCGTTTACACAGGCAACACTTAATTTAATTCCACTTTTTATTTGTCACAAGCACGTAATAGTTGGTTGTTCAAAAAATCAAGAAGCTGCTGTGATTAACAATTCGTAATTCTTTCGTCGAAATGTTTATAGGCATTTTTACTTTGTTTTCGCATATTTTTGCAATTCATAATAATGAAAAGGTGCAGTCAGAAAACCAAAGCGAAACGTATTTGGCATACCTACATGCACACATCTCTATCAAATGATTGGTGCTAAACGACCTTCTTAAAGAATAACCTCATTACTTACTTTTTCCATTACCAGACATTATTACATTTGTCTTCCTTATTTTTGCCCACCATTTCTGTTTTTATCATAAAACTGTCAGGAAGCGTACAGTTTGTAGCTTTTCTTGTTTCCCATTTGATTTCAAGCAATATTATTATTTTTATCATCAGTTAAAACAAAATGATCAAGAGCCGAATCGAATCGTAGCATCAAGTGCCCTTCACACAAATCATACATACATCTTGATTTACATAACCTTTTCTTGTTTGTTTCAGCTTGCATCCAATTCTTCTGAACACAAGTTGATGTAGTCTGATTCACTTGAAGTCGGTCAGACACGCTTGTTGGTAATATGACAATGAAATGTGTGCTTGTTTTTAAACATGAGGATTAAAAGTGCAGCTGCTCATTGCTCATCTCTCCAGTTCTTAAAAGAGCAAGTTGCTCATGTCATTTCACATTTCATCACAAACATTATTTCACCAGTTCTGTCATACTTCTAAATAATTTATAATGATCAACCGTAGCAAATTCCCTAAGAGTTTGCAGTCGAAAAGAAGTGTGTGTACTTTGTACAGGTCTACTATATCCCCGAAGTATAAAAAAAATCCCGACTAAATCTGCTCACTTCTTGTGCTCTAAGCCAAGTTGAAATATATGACGTTAAGTGCAGTAATTTTTAAGGATGAGGATGATGCTGTATTCTTCAGCAGTGCACATAGTAGTAAAATAATAACAACAACAAATGAGTAATCTTAATTTTCATAGAAATTATATCAGATTTTTCACATCACTTGGTTTCGTATGCATCTACTCTGCTAATACTATATTAGGTATGTACACAAATGTTTATGGCTACTTACTTTTTATTATTTTATTTGGCACCGGGCACACTTTTTCCTTCACAGCTAAAGCCCAGTAGTAGTTGTTGTATCATCACATCACATCACCAGCATACCAAAAGCCTTTTTTCTTCACCAACATGAAGTTATTTATTTGAATTTGAGTGCAAGTTTAGCAGGGCGGTATGTACCCAACTGTAAGCCTGGCAGTTTAGCAAACCACGTCATCTTTTCTCTCTTCAGAGAAAAAAAATCGTGATAGAGCTGCTTTTATTTTTCCCATTTATCTTATCAACCCTTGATAAAGATGCATGCGTGGCGTGACGTGACCTACGTATTTCCGTTTGAAAAGCATGAAGTGAACTTTGTATCATTTCACATTTATATTTCTTTCCTCATTTACTTAGGTTCTTTAAAAAAAAATTGGCGTGACGTGACCTACGTATTTCCGTTTGAAAAGCATGAAGTGAACTTTGTATCATTTCACATTTATATTTCTTTCCTCATTTACTTAGGTTCTTTAAAAAAAATGCTCGTGAGCTGGCGAAATCAAAATAAAAAGAAATTAAAAAACAAACAACGTTGAGAAATTTATTTACCTAATGTTTGAATTTATCGTATTTGCTGTAGGCTTTTAAGATGATGTTGATCATCAGATGAAGATTGATGATAAACGCATTGTTATTAAACATCATATTTCACTAACTGATGATGTTAGTGCTGTTTTACTGAGGCAGAGCCAGAATAGATTGGAGCATTTTACACTTTGTCAGTGTTATTGTTTCGAATTTTATTTGTTTTAAAGCAACGAAAATACGTACCATAATTTTATTATTTTTTATTACCATGAAGAATTGATCACATATCTATAGAGTGCTTTGTTGAAAAGTGGCAATGAGTTATAAGGAAACTATAATATTTATCAAGCATGGCAAATATGGCATTTAGCATACCTTCCCATCACGGTTGATTCAATGATAACTTTGACCAATTTAAAACATCATAATTAAAGAAAGTTTAGCAAGAGGGGAGTAAATTAATCTTTTAAACTTTTTTGTTAATGCATATGTATTCTGGGTTAAGAACAATGATAAAATTTAACAAAAGCTGTGATTATTATATGCCTATCTAATACTTTTTTTTAAACTGCAATGCGGCTCATTTAAAGCATGCAAAGGGATGCAGAAAATGTACGTATTTTTCTGCAGCTGAACATCAATGAGCAGTTAAAAATATTTTTTACCGTTATTGAAAATGCAAATTATAGGTTTATATACGTCATATGTAATAAAAAATAAGAAAGGCAGTGTGAACTGCTCCAGAGAGCAATTGTGAAACTCACTGAATTTATTACACTAAATTGTCAAAAACGCTGCATTGTTTTATTAAAATAGAAAGTAGAATACATTCAGTTACACAAGACCTTGGATATGTGTATTGTGTATGTCCTTTAATGATTGTTTCTTAGTTAAATCAACTTTCACAGCTTTTAATGTTATTTTGAGGCCAGCGAAATAAATGGGACAATAAATGTGTGGGCAGTTTCCAAATTTTTATGAGTTTAAGCGTTCAATAGGAATTGGGCTACTATTGTTCCTATTTTTTAATAAACTCTTTGTTTATTGGATTGCAGGAGTGCTATAAGAACAATTTTTGGGACCTGGTACAAATTTAGTCGCAAATTATGTTTCTTCAGACAAGGTTCTCAACTTTTGTTTCTGTTAAAAATAATAAGCGAATTTCAATTGTGGTGAAGGTACTGGCTCGATTATTTGATCTTATTTTTTGAAATTCTTGGAATATTGAAAGATCCAATCGGTGTGCATGATACCTAATATAGTTCTACACTCTCTGAAAGCTACTCAATTCTCAAATGCATATATTTTAATTCGCAAAAAATATATATTCATTTGTATTTTCTTTCACTTACGGGTGAATAATATTGTGGTTAAATTTTGTTTAACATGCTCAAAGAGTACAATCGTTGAATCAACTAACATTATTGTTGTCAAATATTAAATTGTTGGTAAACTTTATTTCATCTGCTGTTTTCTTAATTTACCAGGATAATGGCACAATAATGGACGGAGATACTGACGGTGATGGAGCCATTAATCTTTCGACTTCTCAACGACCCTCTGCAGCAAACACGCCAAATGGTAGCATTGATTTTGAAGACAGTGGCCAGGTAAGTATTCAACATTTTTGTTCTTTAGTTTAAATGGCCTCTTCTGCTTTTGACACGTGCTATGGACTTGCAAAACTCAAAGTTGACGCTCTTCATCACGCAATAAAAGTACTCAAACGAAGAAAGATTATTGAATAACATTAGAATAAATAATAATAATAAATTGGGAACAAAAAATAAGTTTTCCTCGACTTAAAAGTTCCTAATCAGCGAATAGTATACATAAGTACCTATATACTGGGAATAACGCGTTTCTGCAATAAGAAACTCAATATCAATACAAAAAAATATATATAGACATCTAACTTGCTGATTGGCACATTCCAACTTTTCTCACTGTCTACTTATATTTACAAAAATAATAACTCGACCTGAAACACACTTTTCCTTTCTGAAGGAGTTTTCAGTGGTGACACCAGCAGCAGTAGCATAGTAGTGGAAGCTGTAAGGGTAAAAAAACCGATAGGGAATGAGTAGGTGATTATGATGTGACTTTTTAACTGCCACTCATATTCAATGTAGTCTCTGGGGAACAGCAGCGGCTGATTGCCATGTCACGAACTTTTTAAATTCACTTTTATTCTTTTCTCTCTGCCCTGCCTGTTCTGCTTCACTAGACCATTTTCTTTATTCTTTGCTACTTTCTCTTGTTCTCTCTACTCCTCCATCATCATAAGCCATTCTTTATTTTCTCTCATTCTTCTGTGAATTATACAAGTAATATAGATTACCATTTTCTATTATTACAAATTCCTCCGATTACTTTGACGATGAGAGTTGTAAAAGGATAAAAAAGTGGACTGATATTTTCCTTTCGTGTGTATACTCACTTTGTGTCTCCACAAAGCTTGTACAATAAGCAAGGTGAATAATATCTTATCTCTCATTCAATTCATGCTTAAAAAACTCAATACCTCCATCAAGCAAGCAGATGAGCTATGCGTAAGAAAGGACATGAAGGGAAACGAGGGAGGGAGAGTAGACAGATATAGCAGAAAATTAAGACGGCGAAAAGAAGAGAAAGAAGAAGAGGAGACATTTCCGAATATTTAGAGAAAAGTTATAATTAGAAATGAAGCTAATTTTTCATTCTTTTGTTTTTTTTGAAGATCTCTCTCTCTCTCTCTCTCTCCCCATCGTTATTTTAATTAATGCTAAGACAAATGCCAGGTGGATTAGTGAGTGACTTGTGTGCTCTGTGAACCCGACTTTTCTCAAATAAATTTCCTTCCTTTTACATTTTTCCTCTGTTGGTAGTCAGTTTTTAGTTTTCTTTTTGTTTATAGTGACAATGATGATTATATTTAGCTAAAGTGTACAGTATCTTACGCTTTTGTATTTGTCATGAAAATTCTCTTGAAATTTCTTAGGGAAACCTGTAAAATAGTAGCTCGAGTTCCCATAAGTTTACTTAGCAGAAGAGAGATTTTAGCGCAATTGTATTTACATTGAAAATTCAAATAATTGGTATATCTAACATAATCAGAAAACCTTGACAATCAGTGATGTGATTTTAAGTGTTTGAAAGGGATTTAAATTATTTCATAGTGTATTCATAAAAATAAACTGTTTCGTAATTTATTGAATTTCAATAAGTCCATTGTATATTTAACTTTGTTTAAGAACCAACATTATTATCATCCTTTGCCACCAGTATGTCAAAATAAATAAAATATTTATTTTCTGTTTCCTAATACATATATTTCATGCCAGAGATTTTGAAAACCAATCTGGCCATTGCAAAATCGATCTTTCCGTTTTCCGATTTTCCAGATCAAACACGTGATCATAAGACAAATATTTTATTCGATTTTTGTCACCTTTCAAAAAACTCAACCAGAATTTCTTGATGTCAAGAAAGCTGACGTAAATAGTTCTTTTTATTATGCAGTTAACGAGCGTATTCAATACACAAGGGTGTCATTAATATTATTCAGATATACGTACTTTTCGTTTTGTTTCCTTCTATCATGCACGACATGACACGCTTTCTTCACAAAAAGAAGGTAACTAGGTATTTAGCATTCACGTTAAAATTTCCCTTCGATACTGTTGGGACGGCATACTTAAATATTTATTTATTTCGTGCATGTTTCCGATTAACACCGGCTTTGTTGTACTTAATAATATTGGTTAGATTTTTTATGAGCAACCATCACACGGTGATAGAAAAAAAGAAAATTTGCATACCAAACGACACTAACATTACCCCCAATAAATGGAAAAGTAGTTTTGCGGCGTCGTTTCAAATCTACGAGCCATATCAAAACAGGGGAAACGAGCATTTTACGATTTTTTCACGATAAATAAAATACTTCTAAAGTAGGCAACATCATCATCACCCACCATTCTCCACATTCCACTTCCCTTTAAAATATTGTGCAGCATTTTTACTTTTGCCATTGTAATATGACATGCCTCTCTCCTACAACAACACAAATTCTATTTTTATATTCTCAAAGTCTACAACAATCCATCCACATTATCCTAACATGTTTATATTGACAGAAGCAATTCATGAAAACTATGTACACAGTTGCTTACCATCAGCCAGCCACGATTTCTGCTTGCCCTTTTGCTTCAGTACAACATGCAAACAACCAGCTCTTAGAAAAACAAGATAGACTTACTTATGGACATAAAAATGCATGCATACAAGATGAGAAATAATAATAAAAGAGAAAAGAGTTTGAAATTTTGTATCCAATTTACTTTGTTTATGCAACGCGAAGGGAATGATGAGCTTCCATAAAAAAATCCCTTTAGTAAGCAGATATGAAAAAGAAAGAAGCGTATATCTATCTATCTAGGTTACATGCAGATAGATAACGTGCATTCAAAAAAAAAGACAAATTGTGTACAAACGTTAGTTGTTGCGTTGAAAATGTCTTCTTCTTTTCACTTTTACTCCAATATAGCTTCCACATTATAGGTGCATATTATATTTATTACTTTTTCTTGCTGTCATACAGATAGATTTGTGTAGTGTTATGCCATACCGTTGTCGTCATCATCGTCAGAAAAATAATCAGCATTGGTTCTGATGTTGTGGTTGTTGTTACTATTAGTATAAAAAAACTTTTGGCTGTTGTTCCTCTTTGCTTGCTTTTCTATTTCCTCCCAAAGCCTGTGTGGTTGGCTGACTGGTATGGTGTGTGTTTGTGTATGCCGTGTGCACCAGAGGCTTCTCTTCTTTCTACTTTATCAACGTTGTCATCATCATCATCATTGCCATGGTATGTAACGTGGCGTATGTATTTTGTTATGCTTTCAATTGAATTTGGGACGCAGGGCTTGTTTAGATTCCTGCATGGTTGTTTAGTTTAGCCCAACAAAGAAAACAGTCATGTGTTTATTCTGCTTGAAATAGCAGCAGCAAAAGTATACAAGCCAGCCGAAGCGAAAGCAGAAGAGTTGCCGTGTAGAGAGATAGCGAGATATAAAGTAAGCTTGTAGTAGTGGCTCTCCTTTTACGATGACGATATTTTGACGATGATACTGATGATTATGATGGCGTGAACGGGCCAGGGCAAACTGTAATTTCCTTATAAAGTATTAATAATGAAATTTGTGAACATTTGTAAGAATGAATGTGTTACAAGCAAAAATATTGGTAGCTCGTCTTTAGTAGCATCATCTTTTTCCTTTCTGCCACTGTTTTTCTGACTTTATCGTACCATCAGTGTTGTTGTCGCTATGAATTGGGGTGAAGTGTAGGTACGTAAATATCGACATACTTACATGACCACAATAAACCCTTTATGGGGCACGGTGCCGCAAAGAGTATCTGCAGCAATAGATAATATCTCTCTGTTTTTTGGATTGCCGTTGTTGATGTGTGCTCTTGTGCAAGGTTTTCTGTTAATCATGCTAATAATTAAAGTATATAATTGTATTTCGCTGATGATGAGTTATTCTAGAAAATGAAATGAAAATTGGGACAAAATCGATTTTAATGGTGTTTTGAAATAAATTGGTTAATATCCGATTTTTCGGCCAACCGCAAAAAGCTTTTTACTTCAGGTGAACTATTCCGAATAAACTTTGGTGACACGTTGAACTTGTTTTACGAAATAACCAGTGTTTCATCCTCTGTTCCAGGTGGACATTCTCAAGAGGCATGAGTTGAAGTGTTTATTGGAAAAATGAGAGACAAAGATAACTTCACATCATTTTCAATAATGGCTGTGAAAGCTCATTGGGTAAAATGTAATTCATAAAAATACGTAGGAGATTTTGAGGGAACCTGAAAATGTTAGCACAACTCCGAGGAGTTTTCCAAAGTCTAGCCTTGTTGGTTAGTTTGCCCCTGTTTAATTCTTTTTTTTTGTGTCTTGCATCATATCATTGTTGTTGTAAGAGGAAGATTCTGTTCTCCCTCTAGATAAACACAAAGCCAGCTTTCACGCAAAAAAACAAAAGGTTTTTTTATGTAAAATGTATATATTATATTTTACACTTCTACACTGCCATACATTTCACGACTATGCATGTTGTTGTTCAATAATGTGAGAGAGAGAGAGAAAGAGGAACAGTCAGAGAAAAAAGGAGAAGAGGAAGTTTAGTTTACACTGTGCGGGGACTGTTTTGTCTTTATTATTTTATGAACGTATACCGTGCTTACTCCCAGCTAGTTAGAAAATAAGCAGGAGGCGGAGGATGANGAGAGAGAGAGAGAAAGAGGAACAGTCAGAGAAAAAAGGAGAAGAGGAAGTTTAGTTTACACTGTGCGGGGACTGTTTTGTCTTTATTATTTTATGAACGTATACCGTGCTTACTCCCAGCTAGTTAGAAAATAAGCAGGAGGCGGAGGATGACAAGGATGAGAAGTAGGTACATAATACTTAATATGCCTATATATATATATTGATGGTGGTGATGATGATGATTATGTCGGTAGTGGTGGTGGTAGTGAGGAGAAGCAATATAAGAAAAAAAGGAAGGGACGAGAGAGGAGGAAGAAAAAGAGGCAACAAAATTCAATTCCTTTCCATTTGTTTTGTTTTGCTTTGTTGATATTTACGCCAGAACTGCACATACATCACCCAGAGAGAATGTCTGTGTTTGTCTATGAGTCACACATACATACACACCACTCTCACTCACTCACTTACTGACTATTCAACTCAGTAAGGAAAGGAGAGAGAGAGAGAGAGAGAGAGAGAGAAAGACTGTAGCATCTGACAAACTTGAAAAAAATCTTTTTTTTTTCTGTTTCACAGTTTACTTTACATTTTAATAATATCACATCACACCAAGCGGCAGTAGGAGAAGCTGCACACAAATACAGTTTTAGCTCGCTTGCTTATATTATTTGTATCTATGCCTGCTTACTTTCTTTTTTTTTTGTCTCGTCTTTTACAAACGCAAACCAAACAATCATGTGAATGGATGGCAAGATAGATAGAGATGCATAATAATAACAATAATAATATAAACAAAAAGTAAGTAGACATCGCTGTTGTGTTTACAATAAGCTAACAAAAAAAATGTGCCTTTCTTATTAT
>JAHZMZ010002776.1:0-17328 GCA_027743805.1 Lepidocyrtoides sp. E14 | reverse complement strand
GTTGGTTTTCAAAATGATTTCCTTTACCACCACAATAGGGAATCAGCATTGGTCGTAGTTTTGCAAATAATCATAGAGAGTATTCACTTATAAACTAAAGATGAAAAGTTTGGATTTTCATGTGATTGCGATTTAACAAGTGAATGTACCACGATCGCGCTTGGTTGCTAAATTTTACGTGTATTTTAAATGCGGAAAATTTTTTCGGTACACTTCCAAAAATCAGAGACGTTGATATCAGAATTGCCTATCTCTTCTACTCTATTCTCTATGAATAATCATCTCATAGCATACAAAGACGAATGAACGTCGTGTGGTCATTCATTGCTATTAGTTTAGATTCAAAAAGTATCATAACCGGTCGGTCGATTGGTCTGATGTCTCAATTGATTACCAGGGGCATTTCTCCGCAGGGGCATTTGGGCCCCAAGGGGCATTTAGTTAGCCGGCAATTCGCCGGACACCAAGATTCCTTTATGAAACCACAACTTTCGGTCATGTGACAAGACGTTTCTTACTTTAGTTTTATTGTAGGATTCAGTACCCTTACAAAATTTTGTCTGTAAAATCCTGTAAGGCTATTAATTCCTGGTTTAGAAACTGATCGAAGGAACGTTTTGAAATAATGGCTGTTGTTTGCTGAGAATGCGTTGTTTTTAGCAACTTTCCATGGAACACAGGGGACCTTAAGCATCATTGCATCTTCATTCTCTTCTAGGCAGAAGGATCCCCATGTATATTCCCACTTAAAATAGCTGCCAAGTGATTTAAAAATTTTAAATGACACAAATACACAAGGAATTTTATGAGAATGAGGATGAGATGGTGTTCAAGGTCCCGATGCAGCTATCGATAGACCTTGGTAAAAAGTTGATACTGGACAGAAAGGAGAGCTTGAGCGTATGTAACATTGAGTTATGGCATTCACAGTGCACACATGCAGAAGTAGATGTTCATTGCTAAAATAATTACGAATTGCTAGCAGCATTTTTTAAATGAAACCATTTTTTTAAATTTAAATTTAACCTTTGCATAATTATCGTAGTTACAACATAAGTTAGTGAGAGACAGCTGTTAATGACATCAAAAGTTTGATATATTTTTTCATATTGGTGCATCATTCCTCTTTTTTATTTATCTTTATCTTATCATCTTTAGTTGTATTAGTTTTCCTAATCAGGATTCAAGATATGGAATTAAAACGCTGGAATATGAATGAACCCACGATTCCATTTGTTGAATCCTATTGAAATCTGAAATGAACTTAAAACCAAACTTCTGTCTAGTCATTCGACTTTACATCGGTTGCGCAACCATGAAGTTTTACGATCATACTTAGATAATGTTTACGTGATAGTGATGAATGACTCATCGGATCTTCATTAAAATTACAATTTAATTGTTTACAATATTGAAGTAAATTCTCGCATTTTTAAACAGACACACACAAAAATTAGAATAAAACTTTTTAGCTCCATTTACTTTTTCAATACACCGAGACTGAAAAATGGCGTCGATAAAATAAATAAATTGGGTCATTCTATCGAAACTTTCAAAAACAGTGTCCGCGCAGATGGGATAGTTAATGAGATCACTATCATGTCTGTATAACTTAATAGTGAATTTATAGTTAAATAAAAGACCCGTAACTATAAATGAAACAAAATTTTTTGAATCAAACAGACTGAAATTTGCGTCTCTTGAATTGGAAGGTATAATCCTTTGCAGGTGTCAGTGTTACATACGGCAGCAACGGAATATCCTCCATCTTATCCGACGTGGTGATCTCAAAATGGCGAAGAATATAAGCTGTCATCAGGACTTATAATAATGTTGGTTCCGGTGGGAATAATGAACGGCTTATTTTCGTACTCTGACAACACGTCACACAACAAAAATTATTGGTTTGTTACAAATTTACTGGATTATTTTAATTGGACTGGAGTCTGAATTTTTTTACGGTACCTATTTTTAGAGGAGCGTATAGTGTTCTGGCAATCAAAAAAATTGGAGGAAAAACACGCAACGTTTCATGAATGCACCTCTCAACATATTTCAAGTTTGTCTGGACACTGTCATATGTGACATCCCCATTTTTGAAGTTACTCTTGTCCTCAAACATCTCATCAACTTCCTTCCGAGCAGTCTCTTGGGCGTGTTGGTTCAAAGCCAGAGCAAAGCACAGACAGTGGATTGCACTTGCACCAGTTTCATGTCCCTAAATTACACGAACGAAAATACTGCTTCTCTGTTTCACAAGGTATTTTATCATTTTTTTTTATTCTCAACTCACCCCAAACATCATTGTATTCACTTCATCAATAATTTGCTTTTCGTCTACTCCAGCATCCACCAGTTCATCAAGGACACTTCGAAAAGCATTACATTTGGCTGGTTCATCCGCGGTAAAAGAGTTTTCCTTTGCCAATGATTCTCGTATTCTCTTGTGTTCCGTCAGTCTCTGCACATTACAAAAAATAACATTTACATTTAAATAAAATTAAATTAGCTTAAAACATGCAGCACTAATTGAATTTCCAATTGATGATGTACCCTTTTTGCAAAGTCAAACATCTCCTGAACGGCTTTTTCATGTGGTCTGTACCGAGGATGTAGCATCCAAAATGGTTTGAAAAGGAGAAGTGGATTGAAAATTTGTTTAATAATTGTCTCCTTCCAACTGCGATAATTAATTATCCAATAATAATTATTATGCAGACAGTTTTCTCTCTCAATAAAAATTTTTCCAAAGATAAGTTACAAGGGATAATTTTTGAAAAACATTTTCAAATGAGACTTTGTAGCATGCAATAAACATACAATGAAAAATTGTGGTGATACTGGGTCAGTTCGTCCGATCTGTCCAAATTCGCTCCAGTGATCATTTCTTTAAAAATGTTTAAAAAAATATTCTTTAAGCTTTACCAATTGGAAAAAAACTACAGTTTGAGATATAATTTTTACCGCTGATAACTCCAAGAAATGTCTCGTTAATAAGAGCATTGACTTGGTGAGGTTTTCCATCCTGGAACAGGGATTCCAACGATTCCACAATGTTCCTGCAGTGTCTATTCAGCATAACAACATGACCCTTCAGTGACTGGAAACTTTGACTTTTCAGCAAAACTTTTCTTTCACGTTGCCACAAGTGATCTCTGGAGACGAGTACTCCATTCGTGATAAACGGCTGCATTGGATCATAAAAGCTTTCTGCCTTCACAACGTGTCCAAAGTCACCCGACTTGAGAAGTGTCTGGATTAATGGAGCGGAATTGAAAAGGACAAAATCCTGACCGATGGCAGAGGCTACAAAGAGGTGTCCAACCTCCTCTGTCCATTTTTTCCCTTTCTCAAGTGCTCCTATTAAAATTCCATAATAACATTCATGATAATACACTAAGTGCAAATTTTACCTTTCATTTCGTATTTTTTTACCGGCAAATGGCAGCAATTTGGGGACAACCCCAATCAATTTTATCGGAACTGCAGACTTTACTCTTGGCAAATCGTCGATACCAAGGCACTCCTCCTCCTCAGTTTCTAATCTTCTCCTTACTCGTTTTCTACTTGTTTTGGTGTAAAAAACTTGAAGAAAAAGTATTATTGTTAAAACTAATGTTACGTGGACCAGACTGTATTGTCCGAAAATACTTTTGTGCGTTTCTCCAGAGATATCCAAATTTCCACCTCTGGCATTGTGATGATCACTGTTAATTTCCATATCCATCCTTGTTTTCTAAAATGTTAATTGTTTCATACAACGAGTTTGCAGACAGATGCGCTAATCTGAAACGAAAAAGTGGTCTGAGATGACCTACACGCAGAGACTGTTTAAAAAATTTATTCCCATATCTTTAAGTTCAGTTGTATTACTTCTTGCTTGAAATCTGTATTCACTTCAGCCCAAAGAAGTGACCTTTGCGTTGATAATATTGATATCGATTCTTATTGATGTGGACACACAATCATAGTAGTCATATGAACGATAAAAATTGCCCAATAATTGATTTCTTCTTCAAACCATTTGTATTAACTTGTATTTTTTGCCATTTTGTGGTACTATAAGTTAATCATCAGTTTAACTTTACCCGATTTAGTCTCAGATCGATGCTTGCAGATAATTGTGGTGAGTTCTTGTAACACAAATCTCCAAATAAATTAAGATTGATCGCATCTCCGTAGCTGTAAGTGATACAGTTTCATTCATCATCAGTTTTTGCCTGTATGTAAGTAGGTATGCATAAATTTTCGCGAATGGCTTAATATGAAATTTTATAAGCGTGCATTATTGTGCGCATTATTACGCACGCAATAGTGGTGGTATTGTGGTATTATTTATGCATAAATAGTTGCATATCTATTGATATGTTACATGCATAAGTAGGTCAGTTTAAAGAAGCAAGGAAGAGAGGAATTTTTCGGAAAAAAATTTTCTTGTAAGACTACCTAACTATTTAAGTGGTAATTCGACAGCAGCATGAAATGTTGTAAAACTTATTTTATAAATGCTTAACATTAACGTTTTTGGCACACTGAGGTCAGTGGCGTAATGCTATAATTTATTTTTAACTCTCTGGTGCAAGCATGGAAATACCTCCAGGTCAATTTAATTTTTTGTATGTAACAAAAAAGAAACGATACCCTGACTTCCCCCTTATTACCGTTTAAGGGTTACCCAAAACCTTCTTTGGAGGGACCTGGAGGTCGGAAGATTTTTCACCACTCCTGTGGTGATATTAACAAGTTTGTGGTATGGTAAAATAATACCTTATTTGCACAATTTAAAATACTTGCTTTTAGTTATAGTAGTTCATAAAAAAGGGATGCGCGAGAGCGACTTGTAATTTTCTTTCAGCAAGTTATCATTAGGTTATCAATAGGTTATCTCTCACCTTGTTTTGATTTTTTCAGGAAAAATTGTCGTACATTGCTTTTGTAAGCAGCATGCTCTTAGACAGTATATCTTTAACCAGTTTAATCATAAATTATTCCATTCGATTATCTAGGCACATATTATCCGGAATCCAGATGAATTTTTATGCTCAGCTCAGCATATTTTATCTAATGCTAGTTCTGCTATAAATTTTATTTATATTTGTTTCATTTCAATCATGACTTAAGTATAAATAATTTCTCAAGTCTTGACTGCTGTAGGTAAACATATATTGAATTGATAAATCTTCATGCAGTATCTTGAGTAGACTATCAATTGAACTTCAAATTAAATGTCATCCATTCAATAAGAAATTAACTTATCTGTTTAGTCCTTGTCTATCTGCTCATTCGATTTTGCATCGGTTGGTTGCGCAACCACTTAATTCTGCAAACACATGGTGTTTACATGATGACTCATCTGATCATCGTCAAAATCGCAATATTCAAGCCAAGCGTAAATAAATTCTGGTTTTAATTTATACTTATCTAGGTAAGTATATATTATTGGTATTCATACTTATTATGACAGTGGAGCTGTAAACTGGCGTCGATACAGTAAATAAATTTATTTACTACTTAACAATGCATTTCATTGTTTATTAAGCTTGTTTATAATTTTTCTTACAATGTAGGAAGGCATTGATAAGATTGATTAAATTTTAAATAAGTTCTAACCTTTGACAAGCCACAACTGAGGTAGCAAATTGGAACAACATGCTTTGCAAGGACAAATTAAATAGGCTGGTCCGTGTAACGAACCAAATAATCCAGCATGCAGATCAGTTAACAATAAATGCGTAAAATAAAATTGAGCTGGTACAAACCGTTGACTTACTGTACTGCTACTGCTGTTTTAAAACATCCCAGAAAGTGAGAAATGCTTAACGGAACGAATAGAAATGCGTAGAAAAAAGTTTTGTATGCTTAATTGCAGACCTGTGCATTCTTATCTTTCAGTCATCAAAGCAGCTCTAAATTGTATACTTCCGGGTGCGAGTGAACAAAGAAATGCTTGTGCTAACAATTCGTACTTTTTCTTGTTTTATTCATCTGAAAAGAAAGCCAACTTTTTGCAGATTTTGTTAATAAATTAAAAATAGTTAACATCTGAGGTCTCACTAATAAATAATTAAATGTAAATAAATACATATTCATTCAAAATTTCTCTTTTTAAACTCAAAAGTGTAATCCTTTGCGGGTGTAAGCGTAATAAAAGGTAGAAGTGGAATATCCTCCATTTTGTCTTTAGTCGTTATCACAAAGTGACGTAGTAGGTAAGCCACCATAGTCTTCATTTCAAGCATGGCAAACTTAATACCCATGCAGTTTCTGGGTCCTCCGGAAAATGGTATAAAAGAATATGCATGTCGTTTGGCTGCTTCCTCAGGAAGAAATCTATCTGGGTCGAATTTATCTGGCTGTGGGAAATATTTTGGATCTCGGTGAATTATGTAGGGA
This sequence comes from Lepidocyrtoides sp. E14, assembly GCA_027743805.1. Lineage (NCBI taxonomy): Eukaryota > Metazoa > Arthropoda > Collembola > Entomobryomorpha > Entomobryidae > Lepidocyrtoides > Lepidocyrtoides sp. E14. Next base: position 10,935 of record JAHZMZ010002776.1, on the reverse strand, counting down.
AGAACGCCAATGTTGGTGCCCTTAGGCAATAGGTACGTTTTGTTTTCATTGTCAAGTTTCAGCGGAGACTCCAGTTTTCGAAGGAAAATAAATACTGGTGGGAATAGACGGAGAGTTTCTAGAATACAGCGTTCCACGTACTTCAAGTTGGATTGAATTGCTTCAAAAGTTATTTTCCCGTTTTGAACACTAAGTGGATCCTCAAATAAAAGGTCAATTTCATTTCTGCAAAGCTCCTGCACTTCCAGATTTAGTGCCATTGCAAAGCAAAAGAAGTGAATTGTTGATGCACCTGTCTCATGGCCCTGCGAAAAAAATATCTTCTTAATTTTTCACTCATGAAAAATATTATTAACTTATAATTTTAAGCTTAACGGTTACCCCAAAAAGCAAGGTGTTAACTTCATCAATTATCTGTCTATCTGGTATTTCTGCATCCATTAGCTCATCAAGCATACTTCTAAACTTTGATTGCTCCAAATCGGACATATAATCTTCACACATTTGCTGTTTCTCTAATAATTTTGCCGCAGCACTGCGTTTGTTTCGATGTTCTGTTATTCTCTGGAAGGAAGAAACGTTAATACGTAAGCCATACTTGTCTTAATGAAGTTTCTAAATAAATGAGTAAGTTGAATCGACAATTTTTTACCCTCTTGGCAAATTCAATCATTTCATGAACAGCCTTGTCATGCTTTCGCGAATTTGGATGCAGTTTCCACAGTGGTTTCAGCAACAGCCATGGATGAAGGATCCGTTTAATAAGGGACTCTTTCCAACTTTTTTTGAAACGAAAAGAAATATGTAAAAATTATTATTTCTGCTTTTACAGGTCAATTTAACTTTGAAAACTTTTCTATTTACGTTTGAAAATTATGATGATATCGATCAAATTCAGAAGAGGAATGGACATCATAGCCAGTAATCATCTCTACAAATTAAAATAAATCTTGATGGTTTAAATGCATAAAATTGATGTTCCTTTTTTGATTTTCAGCGATCTTACCACTGATCACTTTTAAAAAGGCAATATTAATTGACTCATTAATTTGATGTGGTTTCCCGTCTGCAAACAGCGTTTCCAAATCCTGAATAAACTTGACACTGTGTTTATTCAGCATTCCCATGTACGCCTTGAGAGAACGGAAACTCTGTGTCTTCATCAGTATTTTTCTCTGTCCCTGCCAAAATTTTCCAGTAGATACCAAAACCCCGTTTGTAATGAAGGGTTTCATCGTGTCGTAAATTATTGGTGACTTGACATTGTGACCGAAATCAACAGATTTGAAAAGCTGCTGCAGTAACGGTCCCGAGTGAAGTCCGATAAAGGTTTGATTAACGCCAATCATTTTTGCCAAGCCACCGGGACACTCAGCACTCCATTTGACTGCCTTTTTAAGTGTTTCTGTTGACCACAAAGGTTATCATAAATTTTATCGAAAAAAAATCTTCAAGCTTTTAACTTGCAAAAAAATGCTACGTGTAGTTACCTGAATATGGCAAAAATAAGGGAAAATGCCCGACCAACTTTATTGGCAAAAACGGTCTTGGTCCTGGGATTGCGTCCAGTCCCAGAACCTCTTCCCCAACCGTATTCTCCTTCTCCCTTTCTCCATCATCATTAACCTTGCTACTCTTTCCTCCTCTCATGTTTTGCAAGTAAAACTGCAAATACAGAGTGCAAACCAAAACGCAGGTTAAAAATGACAGAGAATTTCTTATGCCGTGACTCTCCTCCCATCCCAGTATTTTCAACGAGAAAAGAAACGCAGGTTCCAAGACATGTTCGCCAGTTCTCCAGGAAACTAATTTCTCCGAATTATTATACTCTCCTTCCATTCTACCCCAATTTAATATTTCAGCTGTCTACTTGATTGATACTAAATAAAGTTTAAAATACCATTAAAAAACAAAATGAAACATTAAGCTTAGTGTCTTCAGCAGCTCGACGGCAAATGCTTTCAAGAAGCTAAATTACAATTTACTTAGGTATTTATATGGACTTCGACTTTAATAATGGCAGCCCTGCAGAGGTAAATGGGTTCATTTTTTAAAAGGAAGCACACAAGCTAAATTTTTCCATATTTCATTTTCATTTTACTTTATGATTTTATTGCTCGGCACATAAAATCTCTGTTCTACGCTGTTCCAGTCGCAATAAATAATGGAAATAAATTATTATTAGTAGGCTATTTTTAGCATTTTTTATTGTTATTATTGCAGTAGGCATCTGTTAGAATCCCACAGACCATATGTGTTCATTCGTAAATTAAATAATTATGGCATTTGCAGAAACGCAATTGTAAAACGGAAGTAATGCAGTAACAGGTTATTAGATAAATAGTGTACCTGTAAATGTTTCATTTCATCCTGTAATTTATAGTAAATTCCAGTAGCTTTTGTGCTGAAAACAACTTGAACCAGTTCCGTTCAAAGTTTTTGCCGTGCTGCCGCCTACGATTTTACCTTGACATTGGCATTGTATTCCAGTAAAATAATTCATGCTTACCCACACACCTTCCATTTTTTACTACTGTAATTGCACATTGTTAATAGGATTAGCTTGTAAAACTCAATAAAGTTTTTCTTGGAATGCATTGAAATGCAAGTACATTTCTGCCCATTTGAATAATATTTGTGTTTAGAGAGTTTATTATTATAGTCAGAGTCGGCAGGCACAACGTGCGTGCGTTTCTGCAGGTAAATACAGGCGTCAAGAGTCAAGGGTGTGAACAGCTCACACAAATAATTTTTAAACAAGTTTATAATCACGTTACTGCGCGTCTTTCGTTTAATATTTTTTTGTGGTTTGGAATGCACTTATGAATTATGAGAAAAAACTGCGTTTTGTCAGTGGTCTATTCTTTATAATTTATCAAATGGAGGTATGTATGTAAGTGCGTGATTATGTGACGAAATATGTGTGAAAAAAGTGTAAAAAAGATTAAAAATTTCCATATATATCTTATAATTTTTGCAGGCACTCATTTACAGCTGTAAGTAAGCGGAAGTAGTATCATCATAAATATATAGACTTATCTAAATAAGTTGATGTTATTTTTGAACTATTTTAGAACAATGTCTGATTTAATTTTTTCATCACTACTTGTTTCCTGCTCCACTACCATATTTTATTGAGTGGGTTAGGTTAGTCAACCAATCAGAAACTGGTTGGCAATGTTTAGTCGCCGTTTCATTATCATCATCAGCGGATAATAAATGTTAATTAGTGTAGAGTTAAAACTATAGCTTTTAACAGATTAATACTGATGAGCAGAAAAGTAAAGAAGATTACACGATCTTCATCATAAGGATAGGTCATGACTTTGTCATTATTGTGATTTCATATCTGATAATTAAGCTGTTGACGTTACCAACCCAACGACAATTTGTGTTGGATTAGTTATAGTTATGAGTCATGGAGCCTCCACGTATTTCCTTTTCCAAGATAAACTTGTACATTTAGGTTAAGGTTGATTGTGGATTGTGTCGTCGTTGTGGATCTCATTTGACATCCAGCTGTGTGAACAAATTGAAGTCGAGGAAGAGTAGTACATAAATACGTCAACGTAACCATCAAAAATTGGAAACACATTGAGCCAGTACCTACGACAATGGTACATTTAGAGACATTGATAAGACAAAAGTACAAAAAAAAACATTTATATATTTCTTTATTGTAACAACATTGAAAAAACAATTAAATTATTATTGTGTGATTAATGGTTTACTACACATGTGCATAAATATTATTTACATTGATTTAAGACATGTCAATATTTTAATTTGTAAAAAATCAAGGTACAAAAACAAACTACGCTCAGTCAATAAGCTCTCACGCATAGCTTGGCGACAACGAAATGAATAGAAACAACTGTAAAAATGATACATTTAAATAATGTAATAATAATAAATTTGTTTAATCTGCGTTAACGTTCCTCCTTTCAAAAATAAAATTATAATCTCTCTCAGGAGTTAAAGTTAAATTAGGTAGCAAAGCAACGTCCTCAACTTTGTCGGTTGTTTTTAGCACAAAGTTCCTCACCAAATAGGCAGCCACCATTTTCATTTCAATCATTCCAAATTTAAGACCCAAGCAATTTCTTGGACCGGCTGAGAATGGAAGAAAAGAGTAGGCATGTCTTGATGCGCACTCTTCCGGTAGAAATCTGTCTGGATCAAATATCTCCGGATTTGGAAAATACTCTGCAGTTCTTTGCAAAATGTATGGGCAAACTGCAATGTTCACTCCAGCAGGAATGTCCACTGGTTTTCCTTTCAGTTGGATTCTTAAAGGAGACTCCAACTGTCTAAGAAATGCCCATACTGGAGGGTACATTCTTAAAGTTTCCAGGATGCAGCGTTCTACATACTTGAGGCTGCCTACTGCTTCGTATGACAATCTTCCGTTGTTGGTATGCATGGGATCGGCAAGTACTTCATCTACTTCCTTTCTGCACTGTTCCTGAATTTCAGGATAGAGGGCCATGACAAAGCAAAAAAAGTGGATGGTGCTTGCTCCAGTTTCGTGGCCCTATGAAATTAAAATTTTTATGAAATGGTTACAACTTTACAACATTTATTCCTCCAATTAAAATATAATATGTTTACACGTGTTTTTAAAATATTTATAATTACCCCAAAAAGCATGGTATTCACTTCATCTACAATTTGGTCATCCTCTAACCCGGCATCTACCAACTCATCCAAAACACTTCGAAATAGCTTGCCATCACTTTTAACATCCTTTTTGGGGCAAGTATCGGGATCCGAGTCGTTATTATTGTTCTGGCTATTTTGTTGACTCTGCTTCTCTTGAGACTCTGCTAATTTCTTCCTGTGTTCCGATATTCTCTGCAGGTATAAATATTATTTACAAATTAATATTACAGATTTGCTTATCTGCATCCTTAACCATCATCAAGTCACCATCCGGCTCTCTGGTCAGTTAACAGCACTGCATCATTGGAGCAGCTATTGATAATGCTAAGGTTCTAGACTATACTCCAGACAGAAAAGCAAATAAAAAATTCTGGCCTTACTCTTCTAGCAAACGCAGTAAGTCCTTGGACTGCCTTATCAGTTTCCCATCCCATAGGGGTCAGTTTCCAAATCATCCTCGGAATGGTCCACGGATGCATCAAGCGATAAGCAATTGTTTCCTTCCACCTAATTAATCGTACGTTAAACGTTTATACAAAATATAATAGTTGCTCAGCAATTAACTACTAATTTGAATTATCACTTCCGGTTTTATTTTAAAAATTATTCTTATCCGTATTCACTTTTGAAAATTATGATGATACTCAAACCCTTCATCCGTGCCGTTAATATCAAAGCCCGTAATCATTTCACAAATCACTTCCAGAAACGACGCGTTAATTTCCTCATTAATGGTGTGACTCTGGCCGTCTCTAAACAGCTTATCCAGGCACTCAACAAATCTCTCGCAGTGGTTATTCAGCATGGTAATATACGCTCTCAGGGACTGGAACGACATTGACCGCAGAAGAATTTTTCTCTCTGATTGCCAAAACTTGCCCCTCGACACCAAAACTCCGTTTGTGATAAACGGCTTCATCAGATTGTAAACTACTGGCGCCTTGACAACGTGTGTGTAACTTGTTGACTTCAACATGGCTTGGATCGTGTCTGGCGAATTTAAAATCACCACTGTTTCGCACGCACCGAAAATTTTCACAATGTTGTCGTATGCCGCACAAAAGTGCTGAAGTTTACTCAAAGTTTCTAGAAAAAAGCAAGATGAATTTATAAATAAATATTCTGATGTCTCGTAACATGAAAAAAATATTCTAGTATAACGCCTGTACTTTCCACTTACTATGAACTGGCAAACATTGAAAACAATTTCCAATAAATGTTCCAAACGGTTTCGGTCCCTGAATCATTTCCAGTCCTCCAACAGTTTCCTCTTCCTTGACAGTACTCTTTTCTCCACTTCCTCCTCCAAGCCACCACTTTTTAAACTGGTGTTTTTTATTCCAATATTCGACTATGAAAAAGCATGTTGCAACACTTGCTAAAAAGTAACTTAACATTCCACTACTCACCAGTCCACCTGTCTCTCCAATCTGAGGAGGATGATGATGATGGCTAGCGGATGTTGATATATTCTCCTCAATAAAGTCCATCATAGCACTTATCACAGCTTGTTATATTTTTTTACTGGTCCGTTTTATCCTGCCTCTTTGCCAGTCGGAAGCGGTTTAATCCGTTGTGCAACTGTAGCACCTGAACATCTTCCTTTTTCTTCCTGTGCTCTCCACTGCATGGCCACGCCAAAGCAGTTTCCAAGAAAGACATCTTTGTTCCCTTCCTTTACTCGGTAATTGTGCAGGTTGCACCCATCATTGCACACACACACATAGCAACATTGTACCTGCGAGGAGCTATGCATATTAGAATCACCCAGGTCATGTTCACCTTGTATGTCATAATAAAGCACTCGCTTGGTCTAGTCTGAAGCAGGATTCTGATGGCAAGCTGGCCAAACTGTTGGAAAAAGGTTGGGCACGTACTCACATACGGAATACGGATTGTGATGCAAAATTGCAATAATGTGCAATTAAAAGAAAAAAATTGATGCACGTAGGTACGTATCCTGTGTGTTTTTTTTACATTTGCACTTGTCTTCATGTTAATTTCATTGATATTTCATTCATATGTGTGTATAAGTACATTAAACAGGTTTCCTCTTTGCCAGAAGAAGATATGCGTCATAGCGTCATTATTTTCAGATGGGAAAATGGTGAGAAAAAATGGACACAAGCTTTCATCATAAATAATAATACTTTGAGTGAGGAGGCAAGTGATGATCAAAATCATCAGTAGGCAACAAGAAGATGATGTGGCGTGGTGCTGTGAATTGAGCTGATTTTCTATTCATCCATTGCCATTATTATTATCCATCATCATAGAAAGAGTTCTCACCAAAAAGGGGGAAGCAAAGTCGTCATAGCAACTGTGTGGAAGTGGAAGCCCTTTAATAGATTTAATAGACTAAGCAAGTTCCATCCTACAAGTCACTTAGGTACTTTTAATTCAATTCAGATGTAGCCACCATACCACCAAGTTAAAAATTAATAGCTAAATTATAGGTTCGAAATGATGATGGGGTACAAAATGGTTTCTTGCTGAAAATATGATATACGAAAAATATGAGAATAGTCTAAGGAAGAATTATTTAAAAGGAATAAAAAGGATGACTATGACGGTTAAAGATGTAGGTATCTTAATTATTTATCCGTGGGTACAAAGTCATCTGGTTTGACGTGGAATAATAATTAAGAGAAGAATGGATTAAACTTGTAAGTATGCCAAAAGAATCTCTAACTATAATGTATGCATGTAAAGTACCTAAGCACATACAGAGTGGCATTTGTCAAAATTACAACTTTTTATCAAGAAAATATTTCATAGTTCACAGAGGGCTTATTTTTGTCTTTTTGTATTATTCTGTTACATTATGTCCACGAAATACATAACCTGATGCATTTGAATCTTGCACAGCTTCTTGTTTCCGAAAAAGTATGCCTATATTAATTTAGCACTGCATCAGGTGCGTGTGTCAGATCCTAATTTGAATACAATACAGCACATTTTAATTGGTCTCATAGTAACATTCCCAATGAATATTCAGAACTTGCATTTGGTCAAACATTTATCCTGACTAACACAGAAACAAAAATCCCTCTAAGATAAGGCTTTCAAGCTTGGTATGCATGTGAAATAGGAAAAGAAAGGACGCAGGTGTCAGTTAAAAGAGAAAAACAACTTTGTCACTGACTCATCGACTCATGTCATGCCTGTTACTTTTCCCAAAGGAATTTACTTACCTATGTATGTAGATTTGGGGCTGGAGAATTCACTAAAATACGTAAAACAATGTAGTGATTTTAAGAATAAAGATAATTCAATTTGCATTTATAGCTAAACGTACAAGCATGGATTGCCTAGATTTATTTATAAAATGATAAATGAAATATCAAGTATCTAACTGGAGATTTGAAAGAGTGCACCGGAATTTTATTATACTTGTTTAAAAGAGTAATGTACGAGAGGAAGGACGATTACCAAAAGGCAATAAGACAGGTACAATATTTGTAATTGCATTTTCTACATTTTTCAACGCAGCAAATCCATGCTATTGCACAAAGAACCGGCTAGTTTGAACTTGGAGTGATAAGATAATAAATCAATTACTTGTTTCAAAATTGATGTACAAGCTGCAAAAATTATTTGGATGAAACTCAAGATGATGAGCGATTCAACAATTTCTTTTCTTTCAACTTGATTTTCTCGCCAGAGAGCCTCATCATCATATTTACTGACCCAGTAGCAAGAAATTTTATCGGAAGGAAGAGGGCCTATCTTTATACCATCGGGTACAAAAACAAAAACAAGAAAAAGGAAATGGCAAAAAAATAGCTCAATCACTGCCTCTGAATGTCAGCCTCGTGCTTGGCATTTCCCTTGGAAGAACTACATATAACGAGTAAATCCCTGGCTTTTCTCCATGACGGGAATCCCTCCCACTACTCTATTGAGTGCATGTAACCCCAAAAATATTTGTGCTAAAAACGGTCATACTATTTTGTTACAAGAGCTCACCTTCTCATACCTGTCAAGTTAAAATTGACTCCAGGAAAAAATATAATTTTCTAATTCCCGTTTTAAAAATAATGCCCTTCCATATGGTCACGCATTGCTGATGTCACAGGTTTTTCATTTTGAAGCAGTAGTAGCTCTGCAAAAAAATACAGATTCATGTAGCATTTACTTCACTTACATGATTTATAGGCTGTATCTTTCTCCACTTTGCCTTTACTGTTACACAGACAGCAGCAGCACACTAAAAGTTGTTACGATATAAAAAAAACATTTATCGTTCTGTTCTACTTTCGAGTAACGTCAAAGAAGAAGAAAAAACCTCTACTTTATTAGCTTATTACATTTATCACACGTTAGTACACTTTTTGCATTTTTTTTCCTGGCGAACGAGAACGTAATTCATATATTTTTTGTGTAGAAAAAAAATTCATCAAACTTTTTTCCACATGGCAAATGGACCATGTTAGTAGATTACAAGTTTGAAGGGTAATCAAAAAATAAAACAAATACTTTCTCATCATCATCAGTGCCGCCACCGCATTGCAGGCAGACACTGTTATTCCACGTGAGATTTATGGCACTTTTTGTTTACTTGTGTAGCTCTTCATAGGTAAGAACTTTCATCATCATCATCGTCATATTACCGTCGTCGGTTAGTCAAGTATTTTTTTACCAAGTGGCGGGGTGTAAAGGTGGAAGGAAAAAAACAAAAGTGATATTGACTTTTACTATCTTTTTCTGATGAAATATGATGACAACNAAGTGGCGGGGTGTAAAGGTGGAAGGAAAAAAACAAAAGTGATATTGACTTTTACTATCTTTTTCTGATGTAATATGATGACAACATTTTACTCTCATATGCCAAATTCTTCTTCTCACTTTTTCTTTTTTATAAAAAGTGCATCCTTTTTTGTTTTCCTCTGCCGTTCATTTATTTATTTTTTCATGATAAATGATCTATGTCTCCATATATTTTGTGGGGGGAAGGATGCCTCATAAAATTCCTGGCATGATGATGATAATGACGTTATCTATCATTTCCCATCATTGAACCCCATAAATACATGCCGCCAGATATTATCAGGAAAATGATAACCGTATGACTACCTATTATCGATAATATTGAACTTGTAATGGCTTGCCAGTTTTAGACTTGCATTGTTTTCTTTTGTTCGCCAGCAGTTGCACCTACTCACTACTCTCAGCTTCCGTGTATTTTTACAGAAGCAGCAATTTGACCTCGCAAAAAAAAATGTAAAAGTGGAGGTGGCACTCTACTTCTATAGCTAGTAGTAAATCTACCCAATCATCTATCTAGGTAGTTATGATATTATAGCTGGCATCTATTTTGGATCTGGTTCTGCTCGCTTCAAAGTCTCAATTCCATATCACCTTCATACATTCAACCCAGCCAATTCAAAGGAAGAGCCAGAATGGAAGGATTGTTTGTTATGATTGTGCAGAAACGGGATATCATATCATCATCCCCATCAGTTTCCTTTCCTGATAAATTTTTATTTTCGTTCAGTTTACTCCATCTGTACCGGATTGCGTAGGATTTTACCTATTTTACTTTATCAAAGATATTTTGAGATATGTATAACTTTTGTGCTATGACGCCCTCATCCTCCTCCTCCATCCACATTCCTTCTTATATGCTTTGTCCTCCAAAAATTTGTTTTCCCTTTTAGCCAATTTTTTAAGTTCCTGTCTGCAGCTGCACCAACACACAGTATGATTATCCAACTCTATTTCCCGTGGCGCTGGTTTACACATTATGATAACAATGGAGACACATCCAGAGAAATAAAACTCTGTTCGTCAAGAATGTATGTAGGCAAGTGAGAGTTTGGAAGATAATAAAAATGGGAAAAATTTCAAAGTACGAACAACTGTTGTCATATGCAGCAATGAAATGAAAGCAGATAGATGGAAAGAGGAAGGAAGGAAATGCACTTGACTATCATTATTATGATTATCTATTTCGGCATGCTGTGTACTAACTTCTTGCAAAAAATAGAGAGTAATGCCATCGGGCTATTGGTATTCTCCTCTAGCAAAGTGGTGCAGACAGCAAGGATAAAAAAAATATTCTGTTGATGATCATATCCTACCATGTACATCTTCCTGAGAGTTTTCTTTTCCATCTGTAAATAATAGTGGTGGAAAATCTTCCGATCCTCGGAATTTCCTGTTCTGGGAAAGTTCCAGGTTAGCATTATGAAAGGGGAGGGTAAGGGGTGAAGTAGAGCCAGCCGTTGTGGTGTGGGGGCTAGAGTGTCAATCTCTAGTCACCGTAGTCGC
>JAHZMZ010002775.1:0-17940 GCA_027743805.1 Lepidocyrtoides sp. E14 | reverse complement strand
TATTTCTTTTCTACAGCGCACCGTACGCTGCGCTTTCACGCTTGCTTCGATTGAAGTTCTAGCTCTTCTCTGCTGGAGAGAAGAAGGATGAAGGAACCGAACCAGGCCAGCGCAGTGGCAATGTAGGGCCAACAATATACTTCATAATTTCTGTGTATGCATGTTAGATAGAACGATTTGGTTCAACCTTTGGGTTTTTAAGAATCTTTTCAGTGCAAGTGCGCCTCGACTTTTTCCAATACTGTTTCATTTACAAGTATTCAGGACAAATATTTTACTTTTTCTTTATTGTTGTTCGTTTCGCATAAGTGTGTCAATAAATATTAAATGTATTGCAATGTTTGATTGAGAGCTGAGTTAGCTGAAATTCACAGTTCAATTTATTGCGATAAACGTAGATTCACATTTTACTCGATGTGAAATTCGTGATTCACGAATCGCGAATATTCTATTTTTATAATACAGGATAGTTATGTAACTTTATAATTTTAAATTGACAAGACTATTTACGAAGACTATTTTGAAGAGTGGAGAAGTTTGCTTTAATTTACATGATCATTCAATAGGTAATTTTTAAGGTCAATAAGTCATCGGGAGTATTCCATCCATAAAAACGTACTCATTTACATACCAAATTACAATCACATACTAATGACTTCGTTTCATACAATTTGTATACCAAGTAATAATGTAAATACCTTCTTACTTTTAAAAGTACTTATTGCATTTTGATAAGAAAGTCAATATCAATAATTGAATTTTGACAGTTTTGTAAGTTCTATCTGAATGTTCTTATTGCATTTCAAGTTAATATTTTTAGTAAAAGGCAATATAACGCCTAATATTTTTTATAATAATTTGCCCTCAGGTTGAAGATTTTCTAATGAAATGGTGTAAATTCCACGATATATTATTAACATGTTTTCAAATTTTAACGGCAATTGAAAGCCATAACAGTTGATAATAATGCGGCTATTGAACAATCTCCAGCTTACGCTGAAACTAAGTCGCTAGTTGCAATTGTAATATTTTTATCGTCCAAGGACTGGACACTATTCACTTTAGCGTAACGTACAAATTGATGTCCTTACCATTTAGCTTGAGGGGAGATTGATGAATTTCGAGCTTATCTGTTCAATATTTTTAACTAAAATAATATAAAGCTATCGATAATAACGATGAAAAAGGTTACATATTTACTAACTAAATAATATACTGTATCATACATAATGTCTATTGTGGACGATTGGACGCGCTAATTCGAAATACGAACAGTTAAAAACTAACTTTACGAATAATTTCGAGGTGTTATACAGTCTACACTTCTTTAAATTATATTTGAAATGGGTCGAGAATCTATAATGGATATACTCATAATATACAGTATAATTACAATATATCACAATACTGTGTCAGCAATAGTTTATCATCCATAGAATTCACCATTTCATAATGTAGATAAGCTTTTGAAGGGATAAGATCAAAGGATGCAGGTCAACAAATGTATGCACACGTGTAAACACTCATAACTACTACAAAAAGGTCGTATTCCACAATTCCACAATGTAAAACATAGTACACACATAGGTAATTAGGTGTGCGAGCTTGTAATTAAAATAAGCATGAAAAAAAAAATTCTTAATAATACATGTTGACAAGTTTAAATTCAATATTACGTATCACTTTCAAATCAGCCCCACATACTACCCATCCATAAATATAGCGGTATATATGTGTGTTTTCTGTCTCGGAATCAGTCCAAGTTGACATAAAAATGATATTTTTGAATAAGACAAAAGTTACAGAGATTCAGCAATGAAGCAAAAATACTTTGAGCACTACTTTATGTATTGCACAATCAGGAGCCTCTCCAATTACAATTACTAATCAGCTAATTCCAGATTTTAAAGGTATAGCTTGTTACACTCGATTTCCCCGACTGTTTCTGCTTCTTGAATTACTTCCTTCATGATCATCCCCTTCAGTACAACCGTTGCTGTTCTTTGTCGGCCTATGTAGTTCAATAAAATGCCGTAATTCCCTGGGCAGATCTTCGTCCCCGTATACGATTTCATGTTTGCATAACGCTCTGGCTACTATACATTTCAACGAGACATGTTCCAGAGGGAGTAATCCCAAACCAGCAAGTTGATTTTTATTTTGAAGTACAGTTAATGGACTTTGATTTTGTTGATCAAGTTGATCCAAATGAGCACCTCTCTCTAGCAGTAGCTCCACGATCTTTAAATTTAGCCATTAAAATCATAAACATATATAATGCAACCTGATTGACAGCTTTCGAAATAGAAGCAGGTCATACCCGTGGCTCAAAATTTTCATTGGATACTACAACATGTAAGGCAGTAGCTCGACTGTCATTCACTTGGTTTACATTAGCTCCACACTTGATGAGATACTTGGCGACTTCAATAGATGGAAACACGTATACCTAATCCGATAATTTCCAAACGTTAAATTTACATTGCACTTTGTCTGATGGAATTTATCTTATCGTATTTATTATCAACGTTAGGATTTACCTGGTGATCGTCCACAAAGAAGTGACTACGAACAACATTATTCTTATTTACAGCCATGTGCAGCAACGAATCTCCCGAGTTGCACATTCGCAGTCGATATTGTACTAATTTCTCTGTCAACTACACATACAAAAAGAAGAAAAAATCAAATAAATACAATTAATACACCAATTGGTGATCTACTAAGAAAAGTAAAAGAAAAGTACTTACCTGACTTAATCGAAGTGTTTCATCCTGTGTTTTATTAGGTGCTCTTAAAAGTAAATACAGTAAATGTGTGCAGCATCTTAAACACCTAAAAGATCATAAACAGTTATAAATTTCATAATTGCCTATTAGATTAAGGTTTTATTTTTAAGAATACATGAAGCCAGACCACGGCAAGGTTGTTACTAAAATTACCTATCAAAACATTCTTGTTGACGCTTAAACACAGGTCGAGTTTGTACCAGTATTGCAGATGCAGGGAACTGCTCCACAAGAAGCTCAAACGTTCCCATCAAATCTTCAATGTGCAAAGGATGATTGGAAGCATTTCTGTCAAGGTCTCGATTTCGATCCAAGTCCAGGTACAAACGAATCTGAAATACATGAACACTCAGTCAAACTAATGGCAAACATTTATTTTCTGAAAACTAAAGTTCAACTGCAAGTTGCAGTCTGCAACCATTATTATAAGTACCAGAGCAAGCGCAGTGAAGCAGGTATCTCCGTAAAGCAGTGAGTCCTTCCGGATTCTTAATTGCAACGCATAGCGCCATAGATGTATGCACATTAGATACTGGGATGAGTCCGCGTAAGCAGCGCCTCTGTACATAATCCTGAAAATAATGTCTTTGTGACTGAGTCCCAAAATTCTTTCGGCAATTAGAAGACTGTTCACTCTCATCAATTCCAAGTCGGTAGCAATGTTTTCCAGCTCTTCCTTTGTATTAAACTCTGTTACTTCTACTTCCACACCTACAATTATAGTGAAAGTCATTATTACCCAATTTAACCATGCCACAGGACGGGATTACCGAGTGTACTAACAAAAGCTTTCACCGTGTTTTAAAGTATTTACCTTCATGATTATAGACTTTTGCGTAAAGTGGTGTATATCCAAGCGGCTTTTTCGGCAAATCTGCTAATTCTCCTGTAGAATCATACCGGATTTCAAGGAAGTGTTATGAAATTTTCAAAATTTAAATAAGATGAAAATTTATTCTTTGAATTTCGATTTAGTACTGTCACTACGTGCTTGCTTACCGTTAAAATTTGGCAAACTGATGTCAGCTCCCGCATGCTCGACTAAAAAATGAACCACTTCAAAATGGGTCATGAAACAGGCACTGCGCACTGGGGTTGAACCCGTATCGCTGATAGCATTAACATTAGCGCCATGTCTCACTAGACACTTAACAATACTCAGGCGACCACAAACCGCTGCGCACCATAGTGGAGTAACGCGGTGACAAGTTTTTTCGTCAACAACTTCATAAGTTCCTTTCTGTTCCACATCAGCCCCACATGTTTCAATCAAATAGTCAACAATCTCCAAATTTCCCTTTTTGCATGCTATAAATAATGGAGCACAGTTATCTGGCCGTCCAACGATCGATACGATTTCCTTCCTTTCTGCCTTATCTAACCGTTCCAAGCTATTCCTTACATGGTAACCCAGTCTTGCGCCAGGGACAGCGGAACGTACCTCGTTGTGCAAATCTTCACTCAGCGACTCCTTATTTCTATGTCCACTAGTACTTGTTCCTTGAACCGAGGACTTTCCAAACGTCCACATTTTGTTGAACATATTCATTTGCTGCCTGGATGACCAGTGGAATCTTATAATTTGACTAGAATTGGAATACTAGAGAAACGATTTCGCGTCGTTTCGTATTGATTGAGCTGTACAGGCAACGCCAGTGAGGAAGTGGTATTTCTTCCCTTTTGGTTTAAATATTTAGTTCCTTCTTTTCTCATATAGTATGTATAAAATCAGCAAAAAGACGAGGAAAACAATCAGTTAAGGCATCCTAAAATAGGCCATTTAAATGAGTGATATTGCGGAGATCTCTGCTGTTGGCTCACTGAATTTTGATTGAAAGCGATGAGGGTAGTAGTTGGATGAATCCAAAAATTTCCTGAAAGAAGAGAAATAAAACCATAACACATGAAATATCTCATTGTATATTATGCCCCTTTAATACCAATAAACAACAGAATACTAATTACATAATCTTTCATCTCCATAAGATATTCCATGCAAATTGCATGATCGTGAGCACGTGCACATAATATATTAAAACGAAGTGAGTCAGGCAGTCGATCGAGTCACATTTTTCTGAAGGTGAAGTGCAGGCAACTCAGGCAAGGAAAGGAGTGCTGAGCTTGCTTGGTTTCTGTTTCGATAACACGGCAAACTTCACAATATTACATATATGCAGGAAAGGATTAACTTTTCCTGTGGAATTTTCTTAGACTTTCGAGTTTCGATCTGGTAGTGGTAACCAGCAGATTCAAGCTAATGTGAGGCGCTACTAACACCTTTGCAAGATTACCGATAACAAAAGTTGGACATACAAAAAAAGATGATCATGATGAATTTTAAGTCAGAGAGTGAGTTAAAAATACCATAAATCACAATAAAAAATATAGTACAGCATTTATACTATAAAACTATTAACACTACACAAGCAAACCACCATTTTTTTTCATTCGGCTGCTGGCCCAATGACCAGTAGTGCAGCACCTTAGAACAGCCAACAGCATCATTAGCCAAAAATATTCGTTCGCAATGAGAATTTCGCAGTGCTAAGCTAATCACGGATTTGTTACGAGCGCGTATATGTATGTATATACGTAATAATAATACACACAGACAGAGCACACCTGAGTTCTGACGAGTACCTGTCACTAGCTGATGTTGCTGCTTGTTGCCAACTAGCTTTACATCACTTATCTACCAGAATTATATACGGAACGCATCCCACCGGTTTAAAATACCTACGCCGCTCTTTCGTCCAGCCATAAAAGTTGATTTTATCAAAAGTTCTCATCGCTTCTCCTCTACTGCCTTCTTTTGTAATACATTAGATAACTTTCAATTAAAATTAGACGTCTTTGCATACAATCTTTGGAGCTGGTTATAATATGGTCATGAGTCATAGTCATGGAATGGAACACGCAAAATGCAACGAAGCATTACTTGTGTCAGTATGTCCAACTTGTAGTTTAATGGCAACAAAGAAATCGTACTACGATAATTCCTTATAAATGAAAATTCAAGGTACACAACGTGCCTATGAAACAAAAAAAATCAGAGCGGTCCAAATTCCAAAAAGTCGAAGCTGCCGAAAATACCAGAACATTATAGAATATTTCAAGGTAGACTTACTTTAAATCCATATTGTTCATAGGCTACTCTACCTAGCTCATCCATCATAATTACCATCTTTGTTCTATTGAAATACCGGCAACCCTGCTGGTTTCTAATTATGATCATTTATGATTATTTTCATGTATAAAAATAAATTTGCTCTGGTCAAAAAAATTGCAAGCAAAGTTGGATATTGGATAACATTATCAAAAGAGATAACAAAAGCAAACATAAATAAAGGATGATGAAAAGGAGGGCTAAAACACATACAAATAATGATTGCAAATTGCAAATATACTTTAATATGACATTGCTTACTACTGATTTGATCATTTATCGACGAGCAAAGTCAAATCTTCTTAAATAGAAAATGATATCAGTCAACAGCTTCTTTCTTGATGACCTACTGATCCCGATCTCATATAAATGCAATGTAACCTGAGTTAAATAAATCATGATTCTGATATTATATTCGCCATGATTTGCTGCATTTCAAATGGTCATGCCTGTATTATGGTTATTTATATATGTATTTATTATGCATTTAAAACTAAAATATTTTGAATTTAGTTCAAAGCCAAATTAATTGACATACTACTAAAATGGCACCATAAACCACGACCCATATATCTTAACATGATATTTAAACTACGGATTGCTGCACACTCCCCGGTTACACATTCACTCTCCCGCTCCCACACAACGCATCTTTAAAGTATTTTGATTCACACCTGAAGCATCGATGTTGCCACAAAGAATCAAAACACGGAACAACCCTGGCACTGCCAAGGTTAGGGATGTTTGGTGTTTCGATTTGGTAGTGAGGCTCGTCAGACTGGCAACAAAAATGCTTAGGAAGCTGCAGGGATGGGGTTCATTTTTTATGCTCAGTAATTTTAGGACTTTAAAAATAAAATGCGCGATTAGTTTTAATAAACTTGGCTCATTAGCCAACGGCCAGTGAGTGACCCTTGTAAACTACACCACCTTTGTTAAGCATTTTTTTTGTTCGTAATTCCTGTGCATCTCCTTTCTTCATAAACAAAGGAAAAAGTGGCGCATTTCATGACAACCATCCCTTTTTGGTAAATCCAAACTAAGGGTGTTTTTTACTTCCCTCATGAAACTTCCTTTGCTGTACTTCACGTACGGTACATATTACACAATATCCCCGTGTTGTGCATAATTCTTTTGTTAGTTGTCCCCTGTATTACCTGTAGTAACAAATTGTCACCCTGTACCGGTGTCGTGGTCGTGCACGCCAGAGATTTTGGTCGCTTTTTTGATCAGCTACAGCTACCAGCTAAGTTACAGCTAAGCTACGTGGCTACTAGCTGTAGCTAAACTTCCATCGAAAAGTAGCTAGTAGCTATAGCCGTGGCTGAAAATCCACTGAAAAGTAGCTAGTAGCTGTAGCTGAAAATTCTTCTAAAAGCTACTCGGTGATATGATGGGAAGAGAAATCTTTTATGTATGATACAAATAGAGACCTATGTATGGCATTTTTGTACTGTTAAACGCACGACACGAACGCACAACAGTTAAATTAATTTCCAGTTTTATTTTAACAGCATAACCACAGTTAGATGTAATAGAAAATTCAGTAACATTGAGCAATTATTATTAGCTTATTATAGCACTTTATGTGTCCGTCAGTCTGTCTGTCTGTCCTCTTTATTTTTCAAACTATATGATTCAACTTTTAGACATCATTTTAGTCATCATATGATCTTCAGTCTCATTATACTCGAACCATCATGGCTCAATTTCATGTCTGTTAGATATGTATTTTACTCAGAAAAAATTCATAGTAGTAGCGAGCTTCATTTCCCTGACTTGTCAGGATCTAGTTATTAATTTCCAGTTATGCATGTAAGGATAATGGATCTATCGAACTATGTATATACCAATAAATTACGTAACTAGATTGTCCCACAACAAAATTATAAAACTAGAGGCGAGTATTAGCTATCGCTGAAACTAAATTGAAGCGTAGCTTGTAGCTGTAACAGAAAAATATTGGTTAAGTAGCTATTAGCTGTAGCTAAAGATTAACTGAAAAGTAGCTATTAGCTGTAGCTGAAAATGGTCAGCTACCAATCTCTGGTGCACGCACAGTGAAAGGGAATAAAAGCGGCTTGTATTTACGAACAGAGACCTACCCTGATTTCGCATAAACCTTTTTTAACGCACATTGCTTACCTTAAGTAAGTGAAATATTGACACAAACAAGCACAATGTCGTATCAGTATCAACAAAATTCTCGCCTGTGAACAGAAAGGTCCTGTGCTTGTGTAGTAAATAACTTTAACCGTACATTTTTATGCGTCATGTTCATGCTTCATGCACTATGATTATGATATACAATGTACACTATCAATGCACACTGCCAATAAGCATGACAAGACAAGTTGTAGTATTTTCATTATTTCAATGATAACTTTTTATATAAACAATGTCTGCAAAAACATTTACCTTTTGAAAAGTAGAAATTAGTGGTAATATGGACATAAAAAGGTGCTTAGTAAATAGTACCCACACTGAACACTATAAAGTTGGACTAATTTTCAACTGAAAAAAAAATTTGCTAGCTCCGTTGTGGAGTTTTCCAGAGTTCCATTATTAGTTTGCTAAAACTGAAATCACTTCCCAGACCAGTCATAATCACTTTTACTGTCTCTCACAAAGTTGTTTCGTAAAAAGACACCATCAACCAACTAACAAATGTGGCTCAATCAAACTCTGAGTATTGATTACTTTGAAATTTTCAAAATAGCTTTTTTGAAAAAAAAAATCAACAAACAGATTACTTGTTGGATTACACTATTAAAATATAAACTTGTTATTTTTATATGCCAAGAAGACAAGCTCTTTTCATCATCTAGCTAGAACACCACTCTACCAAACTGAAAAATACTTAGGTATTTTTCTTTCGCTATTAAAAACTTGATACTGATAATGTTGCAAGAGTAATAATTATTTTTTTATAGTATTTTTATGTGTTCTAGTGTCAGTAGTAGTAGTCAGTACACTAAAAGTGCCACTGATGCTACTTGTAAAAGTGTACTACACCATTAAAGAACTAGTCGTGTTATAATAACGTTAGGCTTCATATATCAGTCGGTACGGTACTCTTCTCTGATGAAAGTACAAAACATTTCTGTTTCTCTTACTACTGCATTCCTCCACTCTATATCAACATCAAGAACATTTTGTGTAAAAAAGTGTGTGTGTATATGCTCCGTGTGCCATACTTACTTACATGCTTGCTTTATGTGCATGTGATACCATTTTTATATCTATTGGGGGTACTTACTTCTTACTTACTTGTGCTTTAATAATAATATGCTATTGTTACAATCTGAAATCAGAATTGCTTGGTGCGGTCTTCTTCTGTCTCTCTGTCCAACTTTTATTTCTCCTTTGCCTTTGCAGATTTTTGCATTGGCTGAATTTTAGAAGTTTTTTTTAGGTGTACGTATACATGCATTTGTACATCTAATGCAGATTGCAGACAGACACGAATAAAAATGTACCAGCTGAAAAAGTACTTTTTATACCTATGCATGTATGATGATATGCAGTGCAGTAGTAGTAAAAATTACCTATATCTGTAATTTTGCAAAATTCTCCCCATGTGTATTATTCATATTATGATGTCGTACAACTACTGGGAAGCAAAAAGTAGAGCTAGAGAGAAAATGTTGAAAATGAGAGAGCAGAGCTTTTTTACGCTGTAATATTCCGATACAAAGGCATCAACTTGCCTCACTGCTTCATTTCTTTAATGCCCAAGGAGAAGACACAATTGCTTGTTGTAATGTCTTGATGTTGTACGTATGCACGTATTCGATTCAGATAATTCTGCATCAGCAACTTGCAAGAAAAATGATACTACATTGTGGCTGTTTGTTGTTGCTGGTGAGAGTGAGAGGTGAGTTAGTGTCATTAATAAAAGGTAATATAACGAAAGGAAATTCTCGAAGTAGTTTTGCGTTTTTTTTCATGTGAAGATGCTGCTGCTTGTGAAGAATAGTAACATATAGGTTAGATGAAAAAAAATACACTATAATGATCGTTTATTGGTTTGATATAATATGTAAGTATGTTGTGAAAAGAAAAAATCTAGCGTACATACATTGAGCTGCATCAATACACAAAAGAATCAAGCAATGCAGTCAAGTAGTTTGTCTCTTAAATAAACATAAAAATATGCATGAATACCTGTAGACAAGGCAGAGCAAGACAGATTCCATTTCACGTTTTCATATATAATATATCTGTTCTTGTAGCATTTAGACATTTAAATTTTTTAAGAGGTGAAGAGAGCACATGTTTTATGCATGCTCTTTTGATGAACTCAAACTGGATTGGATTCCCAGAGTTAGTGACTTACAAAATGGAATGATGATAATGGTAAAATAATATAATAAATAAAAATAAGAAGAAACCAACAAAAAATATTTATGTTAATAGGTGTAGATTGATTAGATACACGTGAAATTTATATATTTTGTGATATTTAAGTGCTGATGATGCAGCATGCATGCACGCAGTTTGGTGCTGATAGAGAATATATTATGGTTTAGCATTAGCAAGTAACACTTGATTTTTGAAGGGTTTGGTTTAATCATTAAACTTTAATGCGAAATGAGTTTCTGTTGTTTGCAATGTTTGCATGATGCACGTTGCATCATACCGTCCTCATCAACTAAAAATTTAGAGGCCCGAGTTTGAAGTTGATATGAATCCTGAGCTTTACGTAGGAAAATCTATCTGCTTTCAAATGATTTTTTGTACGATAGTGTGTTCTAGTTAAAATTAGACTACCTATTATGCAGTTAATATAATTTCTCATCTTGATTCAGCACTTTTTTACTATTAGGTCGCATCAAAAGGCTCATAGTTTATTGGCATTTACGCGTTGCTTCCAATCCAATTAACAAGCTTCGTTGCGTTATGTGCACTTGTGCACGCAGTTACATTTTGTATGAGCAAATAAAAAATAAAGAGACGTGGAAAAAACTTGACTTGTGCTATTTGCATACAATTTGATACGAAAAGATTACAGCAGCAGTTACTTGATTTATTTGCTGGGAGCTCCCAGACATCGAGTCATCATCTCAACTGAACATCAAAATGAAGATGTGTTGGTAACTTACCACGTGTACACTAACTAAAAGTCGCACATCGTATCATATTAATTAGCATGCATATTACTATAACATAATGAATTTGTATATTTTAATTATCGAAAAACTCTTTAGGACAGAGTCGTTGAACTAAGAACAAGACATGCCAGCATGTATGCATTAAGTAGGTTGTTGTTGTTATTTAATTTTTTTACTTATGTATTTTACTTTTAAAGTTTTCATAACTCTTTCCGTTCCAAGTAGTTTAATAATCAATCAGTTACATTTGTTGTCTGTAGTGCAAACTACATAATATATAGGTATGTATATGCTGTTTTCTTCATTTCCATTTTACTATTTGCCATCCAACACGTACCAATGTGATGATACAGTTCAACAGTTTGTCTTCTAATAAACTGCACTAGATGTGATGACATTTACATCAAATGTCACTTTCATTTGGATGCATGCAATGCAGACATAGAAATGCCATTTGGTCATGGTCACAAAGTCACTTTTTCAAATTGCTGTACAAATATCATAATGGATTGTGTTTTCTCAATTTTATGCGAAGGCAGCAACATTGACTCAATTATATTGTTTCGGAAAGTATAGGTACTTTTATGATATCAACATCAAATTACTGGGTTCAGGCCGAAAGGTTAACTGCGTGAAGTCGTATGTATATCATTTAATGCTGAAGAAATATCTCGTTTTTACAGCGGAGCATCCAATATACATAAACTAATGGAAAGTTTTACTTATACATGTGTACTGTATAGGTAATCAGTAATCAGCTTAGCTTCATGTATGTATGTTAGCATATTTTTTAATTTATAAAAATAAACAAAGTTATCAGCAGAACCCAAACCTTGTGTTGATTTTAAAGTCATTGATTCATATTTGCATCGAAGGACGGGGATGTGCAATGTATATATCAGAAAACGAGAACGTGACATGAGCATTTTAGCACCAATAAGGCGAATCAGTGTTGTGTGGTTTATTTAGTAGGCGGAAGATGACTAAGATGTTTAATGCACAAAAACAAGGCAGCTCTGATTTGGTGGAAAACCAAAAATAGGCCCAAGTGAAGTGAAAATCTCATTAAATTGTCCACCAAGGTAAAGAAACTCATGATATTTAGGTACACTAGGTGAGTAAAAAACATGAAAGGTAAAAGTTTAAAATGGGTATTATCATCCCTCCCTGGACATAAATACTAGAAAACAGAGTACAAGGGCAGTCCCATAATTAGCTGGACACTAGGAATGAAGTTGTTTGCATAGATCAACGTTTATAAATAGCTCATATTTTAGGACTCGTTAACGCCGTAATAATCGTAATTATAATAATGATGCTAGTCCCTCTCTTGTCCTTAACTGAAAGAAAACGTTTCATATTTTAGGACTTACATATTAACACTATACAATAATCATAATAATGATGCTTGTCCCTGTCTTATCCTTAGTTTGAAGAAAGCTTCTACGAAAACTACAAAACAAAGCTACATCAGAGGGAAAATAATATCTGAACTCGTTTATTTGGTGACACCACCGGCAATATCGATTTATGCATAATACCTATTTGGGTTGACCAGCTTCGACTTTTTTATTTCTTACGACTTCTTTATCTTTTTTTTTTTGCTCTCTCAATTTTTGCTGTGTTGCCCTTTTGTACGATTCCAAATTTACAATGTTTTTTCCAACAGAGCAGGCTGTTATGTTCCATTAAGGAAGGTGTACCTCGTCGTCGTAAACTACTAAATATTTCATGAAGTGACATCATCACGAAAAGACGTGTGAACCTACCTGCATGATGTTGGATGTGGAAGTGGAATATGTAACAGTAAATGGCTTAACTTACACTCTGCCACTGCCACACTCAATACACTTTGTGGAGGTAATAATAAACTTGCTTTTTTTGCAACCTTTCATCGATCCGTGCGAAACAAACACGAAAAAATACCTGTACATAATTGATAGAAAAGCAAGCAAACCACCGAGGTATGTGTCGGCGTTATTTCTTGTGAATTAAGTGGTCGCTTCAAATTTAATCCCTGGCATGCTCAGGGTGTGGTGGACTACTGAAATGTGCACACAGAACCCAAGAGTGCTATTTTTACCTTTTGATGAACATGAAATGCTCGATTTTTGCTTTCCAATACATACTGTTAAAAATCAAGTTGCTACCAAGATTAATCGGTTTGGTAATTTATGGAGTGTATACTGAATTCCAATATAAATGGTCTAGGTAGTATTTACAAACAAATATAGAAGAATTAAAGTGAGTACGTAATAATAAAAATGTAGAGCGTATACTGTATAAGTAGTAATGGTGTTTACAATGAAGTATTATATTATCCATTTAAGGAGCGTATGCATGGTCTTCAAAACTCTATAGGCCAAACCTAGTAGTTTTACAGATTTGATATCCCTGACTGGAAACAAACAACATTTTAATGTTGCTGCCTAATAGCATTCGCAACCTTGCCCAAAGAAAAGTTTGTTTGCATAAAGGGATTGTACAGCCTCCATCACTGGAATAAATTTCAACTGAGTTTTAGAGAAAGCATTGAAATCTCTTTGTGCTCTTGTGCCACTATTGCTAGTAAACAACTTCATGTGGTGGTGATGACGTATGTAGGCACATTTTATTGCCAAGCTGTTGTTTATAAAGAATCAAGAAAACAAAAAAAAATATTCCTGTTTACTTGTCCAAATCCCTCTTGGCTTTCAGCTCCTGGCTGTATGTTTTGAATGGAATGCAACCAGCTCTGGATGTCAATTTAGTAAAATTTACACAAGGATCTCTAGTCAGGGTCATTCTCCCGATTACATATAGGTTTTCAAGTTTTATGTACTAGATGCTTCTTTCTAATACACTTTTGTATGGGGAAATTGATACAAATCCAGGAAAATTTCCAAAGTCACTTTGAATATTCTGCATGATTTTTTTTTCAGTTGAACATTTCAGTTTATACATGTAATATCCTCTAAACATGCGATTGCAAAGTAAAGCTTATACTAAAGAAAATGATATTTTTTAATGCTTCGACTGCAAACCTGCAAATGTAATAAACTGTAAATCGGAAGAAATTTTTCAGTCAAATCACTAGTTTTACTGCCACTGGAATGTTCATTTCTGCAACATGGTCGCTTTATGGTTCATATTCGTGAGATAAAATGTAATTCGTTTATTTCCTTTCCATAAAGCTAGAAAGATAAAATCTGCACGATAAGCACAGGAAGAGCCTTGGCAAACACTGCAACCCATGACCATAAAGTTATTTAATTATACTTTTAGTTTATGGTTCGGCTAGCATGACTTGCTGCTAGAATGTTGTCCTTAACTATTTTAAGTGAATATATGACCACGACCAGTAATAATGCAACTATTAACTTGCAAGTTGCAACTAACATGAGAAACACCTTACCTTAACACTCACAAAGCATTACATCAAACATCGTGTTATCGTATATTCGCCCATCTCAAAAGCTTTATTTAACTCTCGTAATATTGTTACATGCCAATTGTTATTCACTTGGCCTTGAACTTTAGCGCTCCCAACTTTCATGGACAACAAAACATCTTAGTATGTTTGCAAACTGCAAAAGCAAGTACGAAAGCTTTCCTATACGCCATGTATTTGATCCGAATGTCAATGTCAAGAAAACATTGAAAACAACATACCCAGTCAGACGACATTTGCCTACTTATCTTCATTGAGGTTTTTTTATATCCATGTTTGGACTTTGAAGTACAAAAAAATATAAGAGTACATTTTCTTTGAAAAGCAGGTAGCCAATTTTGTATTGCAATCTTACAATTTTTATTGTTGCGTATTTCAAAGCGATTATTGTTTTATAACAGGTAGAGTAAAAACACTTTTGTGAGTCACAAGTTGTGACTGTAATGATTGGAAAGGTGAAGGCGTAAATGGAAGATAAAACCATCATAATATTATTGCTGCGGGGAATAAGAAAACGAAATGGATTAAAATTGACAATAATATCCATCTATTATTTGAGCAGGCTGATCCATTTTGTCAGATCAACGAGCGTCTCCTTCTTTGCACTTTGTGCAATTTCATATTCGATTGTGGAGGAATGAGACATTTCAAGAATGGCAATGGCATCTTTTAGCGTTTTCAGCGTGAGCTGAAGCTTCCTTCGCAAAACTGACGGTTTTAATTTATCCTGTAGACGACGCACATGTATAATTTCTGCTGCTTGAAGCTCGTACAGAACCATTCCTTCAAAAAGAAAAGACACATGAGTCATAAATCCGGTTGGACATGAGAATCCATGAATAAATAAGAATAATAGTTTTCATATCAACTTTTACCTCTTGTAATCACGTAGCCCGGTGTCACAACATCCAAAACTTCAAGGACTTCTCGACATAACTCAAGCTTTCTATCAAGGTCTTCCTGAGTTAAGTTTTGCAACTCTGTTGCCTCTCTGCCATATGCCTTTGCAGATGAAAAGCATAAAATGCATGTTTATTTTTTAAACTGCATAAGATTTTTTTTATAATCACTTTTTCTTGCATAAAGTACCTGGCACAAATTGAACTTCACTCCAAAAGGTATAAAATGGGTTGGGTGAAAGATGGCTTTGCAATTTTCCAGAAATTTTTCGCTGCTTTTTATATCATCAACTCGATCCATGGCTTCTTGCCAATTTTCTAGAACTGAATCAATATATTGCAGTGGCAATCTGTAGAAGTAAAATGTGACAGATGAACAATATTTTTAAAAAATTCTATTTCGTGCACACAAGTCTGTAGGATGATATAGTACAAGGTGTAGTTGATAAATATATACTTGATTTTGCATTTTTCACACATCCATACTTGGGCGAGGTCTGCGGCTTGAGTGTTAAATATAAAATCTTTTTTGCAGGTTTGACAACGAAGTCCACTTAGACATGTTCCCAATTCTTTTGGATCATTACATCTACTACAGGTACATTCAAAAAATTTTGTTTCTTGTAGCATCTTCCGCCTTTGCGATGTTCCCTATGAAAAGCAATATTTCAATATTTGAAAATATTTTTCCATTGAAATGAATTTTATGCTCCGTTAAATTTTTTCCTTGCTTCACCTCCAGTGAATATGCGTAGCATATTTTTAACGCTTGGCCTGCGGGAATATCTACTGCTGCTCTTACTTCTAGTACTCCATCAATACCGTTTTGAAAATGAGTTGTGTTTGGAACGCAATCATGAGCCATCATTGCCGCCATTCCAAATATCCCACGGAAGGAATACTTTTCTCCTAGCTCGAAAGAATTGACCTCCAGAATTCCACATATCTGCGTAAAAACGTGAAATATTTTTCATTTCAGTATACAACATACTGTCTTACATATTCCCTATAAAGAAATGGCTATGGTAAAACTTAAGTCAGCCTATATTTAGTCACTCTTACGGTATGGACTTCCTCTTCCGTAAAATAATTTAAAAGTGGACTGCCAGTAGTCAGCAACACAGATACCACATTATGATAATTCTCCCTCCAAAGAGATAAATTCATTCTGATTTCATTATGGGATTCCAACCTCATAAGCTGTTTCCACTTTGAAGAATTATTTAATTTTAGCATTAAACCTCTTAGTACTGTCAAAGCTCCGAAATCACAAGTTCTAGGTCTGGAAGGTGGCTGTTCAAATTAAAAGATCCAAATAAAAATAACACATAATTTCCTCCTCCGATATCGTTTAAAATTCATCTTATTAGAAAAGGAATTTTTGCTTAGGAGCTCAAAATTTTTTTCACAATTAGTGGTTAGAATTGATAACAAATATAGTATAAACATTACATAACGGATAAAGGAATTGTCATGATGCAATGCAAGAAGACGGCATTAATTTTTATTGGTTATGAAAATTGTCTCGTAATACCCACATGATAACCTGTCCTGTTCGCTAACTTGATTTTTTGGGTCCAGGAAGGGATCAGATGCAATGCAAGAAGACGGCATTAATTTTTATTGGTTATGAAAATTGTCTCGTAATACCCACATGATAACCTGTCCTGTTCGCTAACTTGATTTTTTGGGTCCAGGAAGGGATAGTGGGGCGTACCCGATCAACTGCATATTAAACAAGTAGATGGACAGCTCTTGACAAAAGTAATCGCTCTGATGATGATACCAATTTCAACAGTTAACTAGTTCACTGACCAACCTTAAATTAAATTAGTCCTATCGTTATGTTTCAAGTTTCCGTTGAGGTAATATATAGACCATGCCCATGCATTCGGTGTATAATTGCAAATTACATAATACAAAGCAACTAGTAGCATACTTGCAAAACTGACTTTGGTGTCTGTTCACTCAACATAGACAATTTTGATCGTATCAAGAAAACTAGGGGAAAGGATGTTGGGAAATGGAAATTTATAATCTGCCGACTCTTAAGCCTCGGCAAGATTTTATCGCAAAAAATCGCCATTGTTTTATGCACCTGTATTTTGTATCTATAATTTATGGATTACTACAGATATACCTATGTATGTGTGTGTATACATATCTATTATTAAGAATGAATCATTGCACAGCACCAGCAGTACCAACATAATGAGGGCATGGAAGACAAGGCTGACAGAAATATTTGGCTTCTTGTCAACAGTTCGTTTATAAAACTACAGCGCATCTTCATCTCGTTATGTAAATCTAATCTCGCTTTTTACTATTCGTTAATTACATTTTTACTAAACCAACCAATATACCATATAAAATCCCGTTTTTTCTTAATATTATTATATTTATGAAGTTTAAAGCAGGCATGAGCGATAAATCAAAACGATTGTTCTTTGTCTACTTAATTGTTATTGTTGCATTATTATGTGCAACCATTAATCATTAAAATGTCACTTTGCACGACCAAGTTCATTAATTTGATTTTTCT
>JAHZMZ010002774.1:0-10886 GCA_027743805.1 Lepidocyrtoides sp. E14 | reverse complement strand
GAAATAAATGCTCCATAAAAATAGAATTAAATTTATCCAGGGTCCACTCGTACAATACTCCACTTTTAGGTATACCTCCCAGAAACATAATGTCTTTTATAATTTTGTTTTTTTTTTTTTTAATTTTCAGGTTCAAGGTTTGCCGTAATCAAAATGTTTTCGAACAGGAGAAAACTTCTCAGTGCATCTCCTACATCTTACAACATTTCTCCATAATTTAATCATCCAGAATTCATAGACTAGAACAATAAGGTAAGAGAGAGAGAGAGAAAGGAGGAAAGCAGGGAAATCCACCTGCAAGATATTGAACACTACATCAAGTCATCAAGAAGCAAAATATAGTCATCATGGCTGCGGATGACTATAGCATCATTGCAAAGCATGGGAAGACCACAACAGCGTCTGCGGTCTCCCCAAATTCGCTTAAGAGACCAAAGGAACGGGTACCTGCAAAACCTGTCATTCGTGACATTAATGCTGACATTATTTGTCAGCTTTGTAGTGGGTACTTGATCAACGCCACATCAATCATAGAATGTCATCATAGATGTAAGTGTTTAGAGGAAAATATGGCTGAGTGTTTTTACATAATATGTCCACAAAATGTAGACGGAGAAAATAAAGAAAATGTTGCTCCAAGTCGCTATTATATTTGAGAAATAATGCTTGTAATTGTGTGATTCTTCTAATGATTTATAGTTTGTAAGTCTTGTATACTCAAGTACTTGGATGCAAACTGTTTCTGCCCAGTCTGTGATGTGCTATTGAACAAGGCCGAACCTCATCAAAGTCTCAGGTAATTTACCGCTTCATTTCTTTTTAAGTTAAGTAATAATGTTTTTTATTCCAATTTTTAATTTATGTGCCATGATGAATTAGAGACACATTGGTTTCCTGAAATTCATATTTTATGCTTAAAAAACTACATTTTGAAAGAATGGTATTTCTGCAGCAATAGTAGATAAAAATCATCATTGTTCTCATTTATTATCCATCCAACATATTCGCTTGCTCGTCAGCTTCATTCCAAAAGGCTAGGAGTCCAAGCGTCATCAGTAGTGCTACTCTACTACTCAGTGGTGGTAACATTTCGTCGTAACAGGATTGAAGGAACTGTGCACAAAATACATATAACATCACCATTTCCGTTGCTCTTATTACAAGAAAGGGAGTAAAAAACAAGCGATAAACGATGCTACCAAGTAAAAGGTTTCAGCTACTTTGTACACAGCCCAGCAGTATGATGCTCACGCTATCAAAGAACCAGGGCGAACGACACTCACCAGGGCATTACTTGAGTCATTTCATACATATTGCTTG
The DNA here is from genome assembly GCA_027743805.1 of Lepidocyrtoides sp. E14. Classification (NCBI taxonomy): domain Eukaryota; kingdom Metazoa; phylum Arthropoda; class Collembola; order Entomobryomorpha; family Entomobryidae; genus Lepidocyrtoides; species Lepidocyrtoides sp. E14. Next base: position 9,566 of record JAHZMZ010002774.1, on the reverse strand, counting down.
CGTATTACTTTGATATGAGCTGACTGGTTGAGTGAACCGAAGAGTTGGCGAGCTGGTGCGGTGGAGAAGTTCAATATATACTACTGCTACACTACACAAAGTAAACTAAACACACACACACACACACGCTAACTGAGAGGAAAGTTGGACCGGAATAACATGAGAGAAGAGAGAGAGAGAGAGGTGAAGCAAGTGGGAAAACTTACTCGTCCAAAGAAGAGGAAGAAGACAAAATGAAAACATTTCGAGTGAAGAAAAGTACACAGACTGTGAGCAAGAGAAGCAATGAGAAAAAAAAAGTTTTTAAGGGTTTCTCCCAGTCGCTTTTTATATCTATCTTGGCATCAGCATGTGTACTTATTTTATATAGAGTATATAAAATTCAAGTATAAATATGTATAATATACCTATATTTCATTTTAAATAATGGCGATTATAATAATAATGAAATCCAGACCTATCAATACAATAGCGTATTGTAATGTATCCTCTCATTCATTCACGCATCCAACTCACAGTGGAAATAAAAAAGAAAGACGATAAAGGGCAGAAAGTTTTGAGATGAGCATGTACATGGGAACTTATACAAATTCAAAGGCATATCAATGTTATATTATATTATAGATATCATAGGAACATATTTATGTGTAGTTGTGTAAGTAGTATAAGTGAGCGATAAAAGCAGAAAGGAATTGTGAGAAGGCCTAGTGCACTCAAGTGCAAAGTGAGTAAGGGCAAAAGAGACGCATAAATTGTGTGTATATATGAAAAGCCTTCATCTTGATCATCATTCTCGCGTAGTGGTAGTGTAGTGTAGCGTGCAGATATTATATGAGCATGAGTAAGGAAGAAGGATGATGATGATGATTATTACGACGATGATGGGGGAACGTGCCCGTCATCCTTTTATGTGATTCCTTTTTTCTCTCCCTCTCTCCTTCGTTTTCTTCTAAGAGTCATAATGAGGCTCATGTTTTGTCAAAAAGGAGAAAAAGGGACAGCGAATTGAAGCATTTTCTATTGCTACTACTTACTATTATCTCTTCTCGAGCTACAGTAGTACTGTTTCGGGAAAGAACCGAAAACTTCAGTACATTTCACTCAAGCTTTTTCCCTTACTCCTTCATTGAACGTTGAAAGTTTTTTTTTTGAGAAAAAGGATGATATGATAGAGAAAAAGGAGAGAAATAAAGAGCGAGAAAAAGATAAGGAAAAAACGAGGGAGTTATTCCGTGCACACAGCACATAACATAACAGCAGATAAAATATGAAAATAACACAAAATGTTGGTGAAGGGATCTTTTCTCCTTTTTCTTGCTGTACCGGTTACCGGTAAAATAATAACAATATACAACACGCAGAGAAATAAGAATATGTAATACTAGACGATTGCCATTCAGCCGCAAAATGCAAAAAAACGTACGCATACAATAGAGAAGGGATATAATGATTGTCATGAGAAGGACAAAATGCATTTGGATCACGTACAAGTGATAAGAAATATAAAAGAGAAAATAGGGATCAGCTCTATCACTCAAAAATACCTTGCATGCATGTGTACATGTACCTCTTGAAAAAAATGCATAAAAAGAAGAAATGATGATTGCATTTTAACAAACAGAATGATGTATTTATTTGTATATTCCCATTTGTCAGGTGCTCTCAACATTTTTTTCGAATAGGGTAAGCTGCTACTGACTAATGTATGAGATGTGAAATGTTACAAACGTGGGTTTCGATTTCTCTTGCTGCTGGTTTATACATTTATTACATTACAATGAATAATTCTTCAGACATCAAATGCCTTTTTCCTTTATGTCTTGTAAAAGAACCAAACGAAAAGAAAGGAAAGGAACAGTGCGTAGAAATATAGAAGAAAGTAAAATGTAATATTGTTATGTTTCAGTGAAGCCATTGTGAGCAGAAATAAGGCACGTTGCCATATTTTATCCTTTTTTTCATTTAATATGCATGCTTTTTTCTCTTCTTTTTCTGCACAACTAGATCGGATGTCACTATACAAAGACTAGTCTTCAAATTGGTCCCGGGTCTCCTAGTGTCGGAAATTCGAAGTCGTCGAGACTTTTTCATCAAGCAAGGGATAGATTACCAAGATGCTGCAGAGTTGGCTTCTACCTCAATTGCAGAGGAAATTGAAATCGACACTGATCTGCCAACAGTTTTGACTCTGGATGATGTGGTCAGCTTGTCCATCGAGTACTACAGAAGGTACAGTAAAACTTAATATGGAGGAAAAAATGCCAAGTTTACATGCAAAGCAAAAAAAAAAAAACTTCAGCAATACAAATGCATTCAAGAGAAATGTACACAAAGCTTTACGTATAAATATTGAACTTTCAGAGAAATGACAAAATTGTGTTTATTCCTACCCATATATGTATTCATTCTTCAACTGTCACCAACTCCATCTACCATTTCCCTCTATATTTTTACATTTTCATAAAACGTCATGTCAAAGTCTATTTCCTTCTATTTTCTCATGGCTGTACATCAACGCATTTTATAACACCATTGTAATACGCTTGTTCTTTTTTTATGTGCATATTTTTGGTGGAAAGAAAAAAAAAACCACGAGTGATGATAGGATGACATGTAATTTTCAACTTTCATGGTACTTGAGCCCTGTACTCTTCAAAACACACACGCATAGTATACTATTTCTCTCTATTTATTTACAAAGCTACAGTAAAGTTTGTCTTGTTTACTGGCTTGCTTGCTGTGTAGATATATGCTAATGTGTTCCCTTTTACATGCTTCTCTGAGCATCACTGCTGCTGCTTTCATTCCAAGTATTTCGATTACTATGTAAAAAGTGTAAAAACACACGAAGCATCATCATGAAAATCATGATAATAATGACGACGACGATGATGATGATCATGCATATATTATTATTATTATACACTTTATTAGGTTGTTTCTCTTCTTCGTTTGTTCACCAACTTACAAAAACACAGTACAGTTGTTGTAGTTCTTGCATGTAAACGTGATCTACAGTGTGGTGATTCATGTTTGTCAGATTACACACAATCAGAGAGTCACGTGAATGTATCACCTTTTCTGACAGCTTGCTATGCCTCTCTACTAGAAGTAATACCATATCGCTCGATCTATCTGGCATATATAGTAATAATGTTATTTGGTCCGTATTTCATAAGCCACAAGCCACAACAAGTGAAGCAAAAAGAGCAGTTCACTGTACTTGTCTCAACTACGATTAATCTTCAATAAAATGCTGCCTTGCTTACCATTCGTAAAAACATACATACATACCTACATGCATGCACTACATATTATTACCATCATTCAGCACTTCAGCAGTCAGTATATAAAGTTGCTTTATTTTTATCCTTGATCCTTTTTTTCACATTTTATCTATTTTCCTTCTCTGCCTGGCCTGACCGTACATTACATGCTTAAATAACAGAGTAAAGGCGCCATTCTGATGTGTTTACAATTTAGATGCAATCTACTATATACCTATTCTTGGTTCTTTAGCCGCGTAAACATAGTTCACCCACTGTGAATACCGTGACTCTATTTAGTTATATCAGCTACCATGCTTGAGTATTTTTTCAAAATTTCTAACGCTGCTGCAACTACAACTGGATTATTTTTTATTGTTCACGGAGTCGAGTGTACATGTGGCTACACAATTGAATTGATAATTATAGTCACGAGCTCGATCTTGTATTTTATTCACTTTTTCCATTTTCTCTCGCCCATCTTGCCATGTTCACTTGCTAAAAATGTAAAAAACTACTCACCTGTTTTCTGTCGTTTTTCTTGTAAAAAAGTGTTTTTTTTCTCTTCATGTCCAGACACAGACGGACAGACCTGGTTTTTCATGTAGGTTTTCATATATGTATAACCCATGTCTCAAGCAGAAAGTTTGTCTGGAGAAGTGATTGTGCGGAAGCTATATAGTAAAAAGAGAAAATGTTCAAAGAATATGCTTCGCTTTCCTTCTCTCAGCTTGAGCCATTTTCTCCCTATTTTTTTCATCAAAGCGCAGTTTGGACAGTCTACGTTTTTCTACCTTTTTACAAGTCATAATACCACTGTATATTTTCCCTTTCTACAAAGAGTATTTTACGTTGATTGTTCCCATTTTCTACATTTTTTTTTTGTCTTTTTTTTCCTCCAGTAAAAAAGGACAAAGAGCAGGAGCAGGGAAACAAGCACTCAAGAGGAAATTGCAACTTATAATGTGTCGTTTGTCCAATCTCAATAAATCCCTCTTGAACTTGTTTACTTTTCTGCCTATGTAGTCTTTAGCACACCATATATACATATACACAGCAAATAAAATACTACTCAAGTTAAAGTTTAACCTTTAAATAGTTCATTGTTCCTTTTCCATTCCTTCCAACCATTTATGCTGCAATTACAACTACACATAATTCCCTTTCACTTTTAATCTAACATTAGTGTTCCCCATATTTATAAACGTAGTCATATAAAACATGAAAAAATATCCATTCGTTATAAAAACCGCACACACATCACCGACCACAGAAAGTCCACTTTACCGAAAAGTACAAACAAGCGGTTTGCCACGAGTGACGACAGACATGAACTTTTGTCCAGCCTACTACACTTAATAATCCAAACTTTTCTTTTCTGTCGAAGCAATGTAATAAAACTAATGACAATATAATCTGGTATGTTTAGTAGATAAAATGTTTTTTTCTATATAGCCTGTCTGTCCACACTCTACTTTTTTTTACCTGCTTTCAGTTTAAATATGATATGTACTATGGTATTTATATTTTATCTACATCGTTATATAAAAATTGTCAGACTATTGTGAAATATACCCCTCTGATATCCACCTCTTTCCCTTCATGTTTTTTTTACCTTGAAGAAAGCTTTTTCTGTGTTTGGTTGAACAAGTCTAAATGGCCAGCTCATCGTTCTCCGTCTTCCTTTTCTGTTTGTCAGTTGGAATGGAAACTTTTTTCCTAACCTGAAGTCTGTAAAATTGGTCTAAATCGTCTTTTCTGTTTCAACGATCGATTCAGGAATAGATAAATCTCCTTTTACTCACTTATGTATATAAGTAAGTAGATATGTATCCAAACTAACTTTAAAAATGCTAGTAGCGTGTACCTCGTAAATGAAGAAGGATAATATGGAAGAAAAAGATGTTATAACAAAGTAAATGGCATGACACAAAATAAAAGAGTAGCTAGGTTCAGAAGAGGTAGAGAAGTAAATGTAGGCGTCAAGGCATAATGGTCTTCCTTTATGGGTTTCGCATGCTCCATTCTATTTTATATTATCTCACTGTTCACTTTTTGCCCTGCTGCCTTCCTGCCAATGTGTGATATTATTTTGTGTAGTGCAATGCAAATGCGTTATTTTGTAGGGAACAAAAATTGTAATGTAGATTCAAGATATAATAATATGTTTTTGGACGAGTACATTACTTAAATGTATAACATATTATACATACTTATTCTTTGCACACAAATTTGTATGCCTTTCTATCCATATTCATCGTTCCGTGCACAACTTTTTCCAAGTGGTCATGCTTTACAGATCATCGTTCCTCTCCATTTCCTTCGTAAATATGCTTTTCACTTTTCCTTCCGTCGATAACAAACCTGAAACTTCCATACTTTACTGAGAAAGGATACATAAACCCAAAGAGTGAGTGATACTTGTGCTGATGAATGCATACTTTACTACTTGAAATGATGTGACATTACAAAAATGAATTTCGAATCAATTTAAACTGTTTGCTCAATTGAAATAGTTTTACCAGAGGGAGCAAATTTTAAAGAAACATATATAGCATTTTTATTGCTGCTCTCGTATAATACTAAAAACACAGCATTATCTGCTTATACTGCTTTTACAACAGGTCATAAAAATGATGAAAAAATAACAAAGTAGTCATTACAAAGTCAAACAACTATGATGTGTTTTTTAAAAACCTGTATGCTTTATTAGAGACACATTTCTTTACAGTTTCAGTTGGTGGTAGTAGCATGTAGTAATAATAGCTTTTCAAATAAATTATCATGATTGTCATTATTATTATTGTGTTTCCCACAGCGGTGCTGGCGACAAAGGCTCCTCCACCGACAAAACGTCATCCACTAAAGTGGCAGACACCAACGGAAAGAAGTCAAATGCAAGTCTAAACTTTTCTGATGGTGTTGGTGGTGGTGTAACTCCTGCCAATACAAATGCCATCATTGACAGTAGCAGCGGTAGCGACAGCAGCACTGAGCAGGTTTGTTTGTACATCGTTTAAAGTAAATAATTTTTCCTCATTATGGTGTACTTTGAATGAATAGAATGATTTTGATGGTGTGATTAGCGAGTTTGTGAGATGAATGAATGTTTTTAGAATCGCGATGAGAGAGCATAGTAATTGTTTTACATTCACGTATTTAATTAACGATTATATATTTTACTTATGCATGAATGTTGCAAAAATAGAGTATGAGCCTGCTTTGTAGAATATTATATTGCTTAATTTATTGCCTCATAAGACGGTGTAATGTGCATATTTTGACGTAGTAAGACGAAAGCATTAAGAACGTGCTGTAGCTATTTGTCTTTTTGGTAGTAATAATAAAAGTACGAGTAACGTCATAACTCTTAGACCACTGCACTGCCTGGGAGTGAGAAATGACGCTGATCCTGTTCTTTTGTTTGCTATGCATGCTGAAGCTTTTGAAGCCTATGTTATAAGCGACTAAAAGTAGATTTGATTGTCAAGTGAATGAAGAGTGAACCGGTAAATTGTAATCAATGACAGCAGCAGCAGCAACAGCGGTGTCGAAGTGGTAGTTGTGATGTGACGCTGCTGCAGCTTATATGAGCTACATATCTACATACATGAACTTTTTTTCATCCATTTTATTTCTCGAGGAGGATAAGGTAATAAATGCAAAGATCATCATCGCATTATCTTCATATCATGTTCATACTCATAACTATACTTACACGGTGAAAAAAATGTTTTTGAAGGTTGACTGTCCTCAAATTACGATAGAATGAGAATCAAAAAAAGAGAGAGAAAAAAAATGTGAAATAGCATTATATTATACGATGCAAACACGCTTAGCAAAGTCATAATCAACACCACCAAACAAAAGTTTAAAAACAAAAATTATATTCATGTGCTGTATTACATTGCCAAGCATGAATAATATGCATACTTTTCTTGTTACTGTTGTACACATATTTTGTCTGTAGTAGTACGGTACGTAAAAGTTAATGCAGGAAGCACTAAAAACATATCATCACCCAGCAGAGCACCATCACCACAACCAGCTAAAGAGCAAATATGCTTTTATAAGAGAATGAGCACATTGCATGTAAAAAAAACTGGCTTATTGCTAACACTTTACTGCTTCCTTCATCCATACAAACATTGTAGTGTAGTAATCAGGATTAATATTGCACGGCATGCCTGGTTATTACTGAAAAAAAACAAGAAGCGTACAAAAGAGAAACGTAGATGTGATGCTGGTGGCGTTATTATTATTATTTTGTACCCTGCTTTCAAGCTTGCACTGCACTTCTTCTTTCTTCAACGAACAGTATGGCTAGTTTGTTATTATTGAATGGAACTATTAAAGACAAGTGCGGTGTGGTGTGATATGCATGAGACTGCCAAAGTAAGAATTTTCATGTTTTAGGTATCATCATCATCATCTTCACATTGCTACGCCACCACTACACTGCATAGTTTGTTTATATCAGATTCCTCTAGTAGACTACTGCCGCAAAAAAACGGATATTATCATAAAAATCAGGCAGTATGCACTGCTGCTGCGGCTAATACTGCTAGTTCCTTTTCCTGCATTTTTATTGCGTAAGCTTCTTCCATTTCTTCTTGTCTTCAAGTTACTTTTCCAGTTCTTCTCCTGCTGCTAGAGTACGGAAAGCACGAACTTTGTAGCTTGATCAAAGAAAAAACGGACAAGTTTGATAATATTTTTCTCTCGAGGAAGGAAACAGATTACAAGCAGGCAACAAGACGATAGAGAGGATCTCATCGTCATGTTTCCCTCATGATGATGATGATGAAGGATATGTCAAATATCATTATTTGTAATAAGTAAAATGAGCAGGGCCGGGTGCATGCACTTTAGTTGAGTTGAGCTTGTGTTTACGATGATGATGTGCGGTACGTCTGTCTCTCTTTCTTTCTCTCTCTCTCTCTCCTACAAGTCTCTGCCTTCCTGCATGCCTATTTTACTTTGGTGAGGGAAATGAAATGGAAGAATGAGAATATCGCAAGAGTTTTTTAGGAGATTAGCGCAGCAGCATGCCCCATTGTATAGATTTTCCATGCAAGTTTTATAAAGATGCATTATATGTACAGGCTTGCGTTACGTTATTCAATAAAAAATAGTGAGAGTCAAGTGAGTGATGGATGCGAAACAATGTATGTAATGCAGTAATGATGTGACTGAATAAGAGGATAGAGAGTAGATATGTATGTGGAGCTAGCTGCTCAAGTAGATTATAATAAGCGTGTAATATTATCGAGCACACAGAAAGACAGACAGTCTGACAAGAGAATAGAATAAAAAATAATAATAACAACAAAACAGATACTTACATTATGTGAGCTCATAATAATAACTAATGTGTTGTTTGCGTTCTTCAACGTAACGCTTTATCCTATTTTCTGTCTCTCTCTCTCTCTTTGCTAGTAGTAGTAGTTTATATTTTAACGTTATGTATTAGAATCCTTAACGAGCTGTTTGCTGGCTGGCTTTGGCTTTTTGACTGACAAAAATAATAATGCAGTGAATACTATCAGATGATGTATGAAAAATGGAAATGTGAATTCTTGAGTCGTGTATCTTCATTAACAAAATAATTTCTTTCTTTCTGACTTTCCTGTCTGTCTTTTTTGCTTGTTGCAGTAAATAAATGTCTCATGCATGTTTTGTTTGCAAGAAGTGGGTCCTGGAAAAGTGCTTGTGTATCGATATTAAATTGCATCTTTGCTTTCAAGATTTTATTGTATGCATACAGTTCGCAACAATTAAGTAAATTTTTTTGTATTTACTGTTGGTGCTACGAAATATTACACGGCTGTTATCCAGGATCACCTATCCTAAGCATTTTAAACATTTGTTATCAAAAGTTTTTCGAAACTAGACTCGGGATGTGTCGTTCTCAATTTTAGACATAAATTTCATTGCCATTACCAAGCAAAAGAAAATGCTCAAGGCGGAAGAACTGTTTTCATGCTTGCAGGTTTTTCTTGTATGCCATTGTTGAAAATGCTGATGAAGCATCACCACTAATATGCCTAGATCTACACCACAGATAGGGCTTTTTGGCTCATTCTACGTTGTTAGAATGTTAAATTTTTCAGTTTTTTTTGTGACTGCTTTTGATGAAGCAGATATTTTCTTTGAGGACCATCACATTGCATAGTAAGTACGAGCATAAAATTGTACAGCTCGCTTTGGCTAACGAAGTAAGGAGAAATGTCAAACAAAGGGATGCTATTTTGTAATTCCGTCAAGCTACTCTTGTTTAGGTAGATGAGTATTATAGAA
>JAHZMZ010002773.1:0-18821 GCA_027743805.1 Lepidocyrtoides sp. E14 | reverse complement strand
AGCCATCATCACCGATACATTTCCAAATTATTATGAGATATCACGAAATTACATTGAGATAAGTAATCTTAATAGTGGTTCATCGGTATGACGTGGGGAAAATATAAAATGCCTGATTTTTCGCACTGTTATGATGACTCACACAAGTACGCAAAGAGCTTATTCACGGTTGACGGGCCACATTATTAATTTTTTTAACTGTTTTGATCAACCTCTAGCATCTGTTATGTACTCTTGTTATTCAGGTTGGAGCGGTGCAAGTGTTGTAATAAGTGTGCTTTTATCCTTTCTGATAACATATTATGCAGCCGAGTATATACTAATATTATCCTTATTGTATTTTGACTCTGTAAGTGTAAAATCATGTACAAAGTAATCCCTACTCTTCTACTTGTTGTTATACAGTTTAAAAGACTTCGTGTTACCAATGTTGCTCTTGAGGACAGTTATAAAAGATCAAGATTGCGTCAAGTTATCCATTATATCAATGCATAATATATTTTTTATGAAAGCTCAGGAATGGAAAAACAAGTAGGTAGTAAAGTCACGATTGAGAGGATGCTTGCATGAAAGTGAGAAAGCAAATTTTTTTTTCATACAACACATCACAATATTATGATACACAATCCTTTATGTAAGTTCCATGTTGCATTTGAGATCATGACAAAATACAGCTTCGGAAATCATTTTTCCAACCGTCGACAAGATACTTACGGCAACGGCAACATGAATGATGCTGACATATGATGAAAGATATCGAAAGGGGTTTTGACTTGCAATCCTCGAAAAATCCAAAACTTAATGTACTTTGCGTGAGTACATATTTATATTGATGTATTTATCTTCATATATATATTGTCTCTCATTCTTTCCTCCATATGTCTTGACGTATTGTCGTCGTCCATTCAATGTAAACACTTGTAAGAAAAACTTTCATTGAAAAGGAGCAACTGCTGAAAGGATGGAGGAGTAAGATGACTTTTTTCTGCCTTCAGTAATACCGATCAGTCGGCTACCGAGTACTCAAAATTTAAGTAAATATCAAATAAATCAATGACGCTTTTCGTTTCGTCGTCGTGATTGCCAATGTTATGAGAATTTCATATTTGTAGCGGTGTGCTATGTGAATCGGAGCGTGGAAAATGGAAATAGGATATATATCCGAACTTAACATTTTGCTTTCTCCCAAATAGTAAATATATGTACATTGTCCAATTCTGTTTGAAGTAGAGAAATTTTCTACATACATAAGTTATGTCACTTCTCCTATAATCAAAATGCAGACAGTTTTCCAACTACTAACCTAAGCTGATACAAAGAAAAGTAAATACAAACTTGTTTTTCCCACTCGACAAGGATCAAAGAAAAAGAAATAGGCCGCAGAGAGCCAATAATAGTGTTCTTTATTTACTGTGACTGTTTGCACTACGTTTTTTTGTAGAAGGCGACTAACGAAAATATTTTTCAAACTTTTTTTTAAAGATAGAAGTAAGTAGGTATAATTCTACATTTTTGTATAGAATCATTTGAAAATTGGGCGTCAACTCAAATGTCATACGTAGCCCACAATTTAATATGCGTTGGAATAACCTGGCGCAAACATGACTTGCTGAGTGACTGCTAACCACCTAAATAATGCGTTCCATACGCCACATTTCATCGCAATTTTTGGAACGGTCTTGATTGTTAGTAGAAAAGGCAAACTTAAAGTTGAAGTTGTCGTTCATTGCCTACTGAAATATGCAAGAGTAACGAGATGAGAGTAACAGCAAATCATTAGTATGCATGCAAACAAGCTTTGAGTTTGCCTGATTTCCTCCGTCATGGGAAGAGAATGCGTGCCATTCATTCTTTTACGATCATGGTTTTTTTCTACATTTGTAGTGAAACTACAGCAGGCTTTTACTGTAGTTGGTTGGGTTGCTGGAACATTTTCTGTGCCCCAAGACACGTTGAAATGGTCTTTCAGTTTAGATAGTGAACATTTATATCCTCCCTCTCTGCCTGATTTCATTGATTTAAGCAGTAGGTTTTACCCTAACGCACGGTGGTATTACAATCAGTTTTACGAAAATCGAAACGAATAAATATAAGTTTTCTACCTTAAGGCTGAACTTTCAGCAAATATTTTGTAGGCTTTTCCAAAAACCGGGTCATATTATATCAAATGAATCTCAAATCGAAACGTATGTAATATCAATCTTCTCGCATGAACCTAAACACCTAAAATTCGTATCGATTAAATGTAGCCCGTAGCCCTCATCTGCCAAAAAGGTAAAATAGGGAGTTTCCCTGTTTCGTATTAGTTTTGCACCCACACCGCGTCAACCGCGTGCGTTTTGGGTGTTCATGAGTGCTCCAATAATAAGTGTGGGTTATCTACATGATACGGGTTAGGGACATTGACAATAAAAATATTTATTCTTGGCGATGATGAGCAATGAGCAACGATCATTCAGGCAATACACAAATCCCATCATAAATATCTATGAGATAAGGATAATTACTTTGATAAAATACGTACATTGTATGTACCTACTACGCATGGTTTTATCGTGTCCTCACTTCTCCCATTTATCATCTACATTAGCCCGAAAAGTTTTCAGTCTGTTTCAAAGCATACTTAATATAGCGAGCCATATTGTTATGGAATAATTTTCTCCGGAAATGAATACTCATATACAAATGTGTTCAAAACCAGACTGACAGCTTGGCATGCAATATTTTAAGAGATAGATGATGTTTACGTTTACGCCGTCATTTTTTCAACACGGTTTAGTCACTCTCATTTTCATTCTTTATGACAGAAGCGCTCATTTCTCTACATTTTTAGATTATATTTTGCGTCTCTGTATTTCAGAGTCTCAGTGTAGTATTTACTGTTGACTGTGTTTAGTCAAAAACCCCATCCCATCGAATAAATGAATAAAATACTGGAATTGATGAATAAAAATGTGCTATTTACACGGGGCTTTGTGCGTGCAACTGCATGTAGCATGGTTTATTTATTTAGACATGGCTTGAAGCAATTCAAGTATGCCGAACAATCCAAATTCCAAATCCAGTTTACATTCTGTTATTATTATGTTTGTTTTGTTTTCATGACTAACAACACCAGTAGCAGTAGAGAATGAATGTAAAAACTCAAAACCAACAATCAAATCATGTATCTGTGTAACTAGCTATTATACAGTTTCATATGAAAGCATGATGATTATATTTTTACATGAATGTAAACATGACAGAATTATGTGTTTTCGCATCATCATAACATGCATTTCATGTTTCTTTTTATAGCACGAAAGAGTTGTTGATACACAAACTTCCGGATGAGCTAACTGAAGATTTTAGCATGAAATGCAATTCAGGACGTTGGGCAAGTAGAATTTCGTAACATGTGTGAACAATTTTTAATCCGAAATTTTCGTACCACATTGCTATGCTGCGAAATTACTATACCATTGCATAGGTAATCTGTACAATCAAATGATATGTATAAATTGCGATAATTTAAAACAGCCATGTCATCAAATCAACTGATGCAATTAATTCTAGGGATGTAGTGAAATGAAATTGTGGCTTACGTCAGCTGCACGAAGAATTGGGTACTTTTTAGTGAATATAAGAGGGCAAATTGCAGCCTTATTGCATGTACGCTTTTGATGCTGGATTATAATCACTAGATCACTAGACTAGAGACAAAACGACAAATGTGCTTGTGTAAGCATTTTCATTTATTAGAACAACAACAAGATTAGCAAATGAGAAAAATACCGGTAAACAGATATCATGCTACAGAAAGGGAATCATGAGGAGTTTTTGAGTGCTTATCGTAATTTTGACAGTGTAATTGTTTGATATATCATTTTTGCACATCTGTCAAACACTGTCATCAATGACTATTTCAAGTTTTCTCCAAATAAGCAGGTACATGAAAGAAAGGATTGGGGAGAGAGCACCTTTTGTATTTTGGAAAGTCACTGTAAGGAAATTTGGCATCTATGAGTGTCATGTAATAAATACTTAGCGAGCCAATTTTTTTGAAGACTATACCTGATATTTTCGTATCCTTTCAGCCTCATCCCTGGACGGTGTTGTGACAGCAGTTTTGGCTTGACCAACAACTGTTCTGGGAGTAACATGGGGAACTTGAGTGGTATTGTTATTGACACCATACACACCTTCCTTATTATCACCTATTCTTGGAGGAGGTACAGGTTTCCCTGCAGCTCCATTTTGGCCAGGCAGTGTGGCCGCTCCATTTCCCCGAACACCAACACCATCACTCACAACACTCTTTCCTGCAGTCTTGTTATTGTTTGAATTAAGCGTTGTGGTCTTGTTGGTCGGAGGGTAACGTGGAGGAGTCTTGTTCCTTGGGACGAAAGACTCTGGCACATCCACCTGAAATTACATTCAATCAAGACAGTATAATTACCGCTTAATCCCACTAATTTGCATTTCTTGATCATGAAAATAAATGCAACGAAACTAACCGCCATTTCCCGATGCGGTCCATTGTCCCACTCAACCATGTTGATCATATTGGCATACTGTGAGGAAGAAGAAGCTTCAATAACGGACTCGCGACTTGAACTCTGGCTGGCCAACTTACTAGCAGACCCTCTACTTCGACTCGGTGATGGTTTGGCCCCTTCAAACTGTACACTCTCACGGGAGTCTGTTATACTCTCTCGACTGCCAGATTTGCGGGATCCGCTGAAAAAAATAAAATATGAATTTTTAGAGCGCACCATACCGGCACACAGCTTAATCCCACGACAGAAGCAAAACTGTTTTACATGGAGTACTAAAAACTGACTTTTAAATTTCTTGAATGTTCTATATTATCATGCATTGCGGAAAGAGTTTCTTTCTGTAAGTAATTTTGCAAAAGCTATTTTCGTTTCGCCTGCACTTAGACTTGCAACGACAATAAAAGTCTGCCATTATTTCACTCGCTTGCACAACATTTTTTCATAGCTACACAGACTTCTGCAGTAAAAATGCTATTACTTAAAATTGGAAAGGAACATAAAACGAGTGCGTGTGTCGTATATCAAAATGAATGAATTTTCATTAAACCCAAACGACAATCTTTTTTCTCAGCTCCATTCAATTACACCATGTTTTCTTCTAAGCTGGTAACAACCAATATATTGCACTGCACTGACAATCGCATGCAGATTTACTGCCGAATTACTGTTGTAGTGCGACCCATTTTGAGTCATATGCATGTTTATTATATTGTCAGCATTACATGATCCAAATTTTAAGAGTTTATGCAAAGACATCTTCATGCAAATGTATGTGACACACGGCACAAATCTGCTAATATTACACAACAAGTTTTAAACGCTATCGACATTTCTGTTGCGAAATACACAAGCGCAGAAAAATCCATAAAAATATGCTGTAAAAATATACGTATGCTGTAATTAGAAGCATTAAGTGTCATTGTAAGTTATATGGGTATAATCGTATCAACAACACTGAGAAAGCTATTTTTCAAAAGTTGCAAAAATAGCTTTGAACAGTTATTCAAAAGGCACTAATTCTGATAATTGATATTTTTTTCAAGCAAGCTACAATATTAACGAATAACATGAGCCATGTCAAGTGTTTAAAAAAGTCAATTTTCATTTTCCGGCTTGTACACTTTGGCTCACCACAATATAAAACTAAACATAAATACATTATTATAGGTCAGCCAGTTTGGAAAATAATAAAACCCACATTAAAATAACGTGTAACGACCATAAATGTATGTATGTCGTTTGAAATAGGCTGTAAATCAATCAACACTCATGGTTTTTCTATTAGCTACAGGATAATTACGCAAAGTTTTATTAGTTTTTCAGTCATAAATCCCATGTAGTAAATATAGGTAGGTAGGTATATAAATTTTCAGGTGGGCCTTTGAAAAGACATTAAACGTTTCATTAACTCTCCTTAATACGTAATTTACCATAAGGGATTAAGGAAACTCCCATGAGACTATTCCAAAAATATATTATGTGATATTTTGAGTGCGATAGATACAAACAATAAAAACAATTAACGATGTGAGCTAAGCCATCTGTGTAAAATTTACGTTTTTTTACTCGACTCAATGCAAAAGGTACACAAGTTTCATTACGAGGCCTGCCTTTCAGAGATAAAAAGAAAAAACCACCACCAACATAATAAGGCATCACACACAACCAGCAGCACTCTTTCCTTCTTTTCACATCATCACGTCATCAAATCTTGATGAAGATATTATACCTACATTTTTCGTGTATAATACACATCCATACCATCTTTAATTGTCTGCCTCTTGAAACGGGCCATATAGATAATTTATTTTACCATACATTTTACCACCTTAATATATTGGAACTTTAAATGTGCTTGGATATTTTGGTATAATCCTGTCATTGCCATATACCTCAAATTGAAATTGATAAAATTAATCCCCATCTTTCTCTTCATTTTAGTTTATGAGGAGGAAAAGAACTTTCCAACTTTGGCACACAAAAATAATCAAACCGAAGGAGGTATTAAATGAAAGAAGTTTTCTCCAGATACAAGAGTACTTTTTGTTTAGCAAATCCTGATGAAAAGACTGTGCAAGACATCACCCTCATAAAAATGAATAAGTGTTCACATTTTCCGTAGAATTCTATTTTCCAAATGGCTCATCTTCATCATCACGCAAGACACATCGACCGTCGACCAACATTTTCTTCCTTGGCAGTGCACATGTTAGTCAATATTTTTATACCATCTTTTTTACGTCTTCTCTTTCAAACACTTACTGCTATCACTGCAAACGCATCATTTATTTTAATTTTAGTATAGAATCTTGGATAAATACACATTATTCATCCCTTCACATAATATGTATGTCAATGTAATAGCATACAGAGGGCAGTGCACAGTCTGCTTTTCTATTTCTGGACACATTTTTTTCTCTCTTTTTTTAGGAAAAGGCTCATGGTGAGAATGAGCCAAAACGGGCGTTTTCTTGTAAAATGATCGTACAAGTCGAGGTCAAAGCGCGAGTCATTATATATGGTACACTGGTATGGTATTCTCAAATTCCAAAAAAAAAAATGGAATTAGTATTATATATCATTTATCATACATATACATGATATTATCATTACATGTACAAAGTATATGCAACTTTCAGTCAAATATTCACTATAGCTTTTTTATTCAAAAATCCACTCTACTTGGCTACTTGCGTTCTCGTGGGTTTCTACTCAAGAGATGAGGAGCAAGGTCCAAATATGAAGAGCACATGCAACGACGAGAAAATTAGGGAGTCAGCAGCAGCGTCTCGTCTTTCTTTCCGACAAGTATATATATGGAAACACTGAAACACTCCACTGCACTCATGTAGGTTACGCACTAGATTTTCCTTAAATATATCACGCTAACTGTTAAAAAATAATATACTAGTTAAACTCTTGTAGTGAGTAAAATTATCACTTTTTGCACTTATACAAAATACTACACAACATGCTCATAGCTTATTGCAGCAGAATCTGGCAAGGAAACACGACTTACGTACATATGAGGACAGCCGACTAATGCACAGTGTGCAAAGCAAAATATACAGATCCATACATACCTACCTATTCTTCCCCCAATGGCCCCACTGCATATGTGTAGTAGTGGTGGAGTAATGACGAGCTTGAAAAATCTTTGCTAAACTAAACTGGAAGAAAGTTAAAAACCAACTGACTGAGCTAGCTAGTCTATTTTTCTTCTCTTCTTTGTGGCTGTTTTCTTTTTTCTCCTGTCGGTTCCCAATAATCCCAACAGGATCATCCAACAAAATGAAAAAGAAAGCAAGTTTTTACATCATAAACAGAAAAAAAACACAAGGATGAAGAGAATAAAAATGAATACAGAGGAGCATAAAAAGAATGGAGAGTTTCCCTCCCGTACTAAAGTATCTACCACTTTCTACTGTTTTTTATTTATATATATGCGGGCAAATACCCATATGAAAAGAAGAGAAACGTTTTTCATCATTTGACTACAAACGTAAACGTGTACACAAGAACCAAACTATTTTGCGAACAAAATTTTGCACAATATTAAACATGCATGTAGGCATGTAGTATATATTATTCTTCTTTTCTAGTTCATCTCCCACCGAGCATGTTTGTAGCTGGAGTTATATACATGTACATACAAACCTACATAAGTACACAATGTGTACTAGACATATTCATTTAGCTGTGTATTTTCCAACTTTTTGTTGGTGGTTATTAACAGCTTTATCTTTCTCCTTGTCTCTCACTTCTTATTCTTTTTGTGCCACACTGACTAAAAGCAGTTTCCTTCTATCGCTATCTTGTTCCCGTCTATTTTGCCTTTTTCCTTCTTGTTTGTTGAAGAATTAGTATTTTTTGTCTATTTTTGTCCTGTGAAACAAACATTGTTACACATTTCCCCATTTATAGTTTAACTCTTAACTCATCCATTTACTTTCTCATTTACACAAGAGAAAGTAAAAAAATACATTAGTTGTCTCTTTAGCATTTAAACTCGTAATCATCATCAGCAGTTTTACATAGCAGGCAGCTAGCTGGAAGCCTGGGTTAGTAAATAGAAATAAGTACAACGACGCAACTCTAGGAAAGCATGTATGGAAACTTGGACTGACAGAGTTGTTTTCTGTTTTTCGGACTTTCTCATTGTTTCTTTCATTTCATTTCACAATGGGATGACGGAGAGAGGAGGAGGAAAATGTTCTCCCCTTTAGCATTTTTCACATTGCTTGATAAAAACGGATTGGACTGCGTTATAAATAAGGAATGAAGCACTTTCATTAAAAGGGGCTATCTTCAGCGAGCACAACTATTTACTGGCTTGAAAAGAAGCCTATATATTATACTCAGATAGATTTAACACATTTGTTTTATCTACGTGCTCAGTGTTTATATATGTATTACCATACAAAGTTTCATTTTCCGGAAATTCGTTTCACACTGTGAACTTGCAAGCAGTTTGTGAAAGTCTATTATGTTCACTAGATAAATATATCACAAAAATGTTCTCTTCTGTCCAGTATATGGTCACATTGAGATAAGAAGAGCCGAGAAAAGACGTACATGGTAAATTTAAGAGAGTTTAGTATGGAAGAACCCATTTCCTCTTCATCCAGCAACAGCACATCTAGCACTAAATTTAATACACAAGTCTCTTTTTCTGAATTATCGGAGGAATGACGATGAAAAAAAGGAATTGTCACTTTTGCACACTGGAACGGCAACACCATTTGAGTTGAAAGGACGTGAAAGAATGTTCGCCCATCTACATTATTATTGTGGATGAAACATAGACGGCAATGACAAAAGATCCGGGTGACGATGGACCAGGACAACAACAAGAAAACAAGAAGGACAAAAAGGAAATGACATGAAACGCAAGTATATATTTCAATTCTGTGTCTTCATGGGTAGCTGCCCATAACTAATACCATTATTTTTTGTGAGGCGGCTGCACAAAGGAGTATCACTGTAAAACATTGGTTTTGCTTCAACTGACCGTATACACAACGGCTCAACTACTACCACTGCTGCTGCTGGTATTCTTTGGCTGTGTGTTGATGGTTAATACAGAATATAGTGGTCAGAAACAGATTGGGTGATCCGATAAATCACACACTTTTGTGAAAAGTGAATCTGTGGTGTGACGGTGACGATGAACGAGAAGAATGTCGATGACGGAGGTGGTGGATATTTTTAAAAATAAGTAATATATATTGAAGACAAGAAGAGTTGCAATGACTAGCTATGTCGGTATTTGCAGAATTGGATCTACTTGCAGTTGTTGTCACCGCTTCTGCTGATTTTTGTGATACAGAAGTGGACGTATGTACAAAGTAAGTATAATCATCAATGAGGACGAGGAAAGGTGGGATAATGGAATTTGATAGCAGGATACGGTTTCATCCAAACTGGAAATGTAATATACGCGAGTCTGTTACTACGAGGAGGTTGATGATAATAATACGATGACATACGATACGGTGCATGAATGAAGTATTTTCGGCTATGTAAGGTATTATGTATGTATGTTTTGAGTCAGTATCCTAAACTTTAACTCGTTTCAGTGGTGGAACTGGAAGTTAGCTTCACTCAAACTGATGGACAAGATAATCTACTAGCATGGGTTAACTGACAGTGAACACGTACATTCATAATAAATGCTCGTACATGTAATAAGTACATGCAAGCAAGTATTTTGGCACACATAATTCTAACTTATTATCGTGCTCACTGTGTAATTACTACCTTTTCAGTATTACTACATCATCATCTAAAACATGTATCACAAGTTCACAATAAGGCAATAAGGCATGTTGATAGTGGGTTTCTACAGAACGTGACTACAGAAAATGTACTGCACACTACGGAAATTAGAAAATTGAGTTCACTGTAGCGGAGGAATAAAACATTTTCCCCCAAACACAATATTATGACCAACTTTTCTGCAATTCATTAAATGTGTCACTTTTTGAGAAGAGTAAAATACATTGACAACTTTTAAACAAGGTATAAGGGAAAATGAACAGCTTGGAATTCAGCTAAATAAGGGTAACTATCGGCTTTCCAAGGGTAATTGCTCTGAAATTTTTCATGAATGAGCTTTGTGTGAAAAGTTCCGTTACAAACTTTATAAGTAACAAGAAGATGATAGATAAATGTAACTTGAAAGAAGACCTATAGTAGTGAAATTGTGATTGTTTTTACACTAAAGTTGAAAATACAATAATAATAGGTGATGTGCGATGACAATCAAACTAGACACCTACCTCGTCATATAAATGCACTGACACAATAAAGTTATATACTCAACTTCAATTTTTGTATACTATACTGCTATAATACATATAATATGTAAACATAATGCGTTTATACAATTATACATTGCATTAAGNATACTGCTATAATACATATAATATGTAAACATAATGCGTTTATACAATTATACATTGCATTAAGTAATAATAAAGTTATTCTGTTGTTTTTCAGTGACGACTGGATGGATGGAAAGAAAACTTTGAACGAGTGCTAGTAGAGTCACTCTCAGTTTCCATTTCAGAGTCATTCCGGTCTTACTGTTATTCTCGGTTTCCCATATTTCCCCCTCTCTCAGATTGACAAATAAACGAGAACAGCATGTCCTTGTTCTGAATGAACTCCAGCCAGCTGCCTCCTTCCTGGAACAAAGTTTTTTCTATTCTCTTCTAGAAACAAAGTGTAAATTCTTGGAAGACAAATGGAAGACATGAAACATGATATCATGTTCCTTTGCGCACACGAAGATGAAGATTATATATGTGCACATTTATTCACTCTTTTCTTATCTGTTGGAGGAGGACTGCAGTAAAACGTTTTGTCTTTTAAGCTTTTGTTGGAGAGATATTTTGTAAGTAGGTTCCTTTTTCTTTTGTCTCCTTTCTTGTGACATTTTATGTAGTACTGTGTAAAAGACGACAGGAAGATGACTAAAAGTTGTCAAGAAAATGTCAACATATCAACGCTGAAAAAAGTGGATAAAAATCATAATAATAGAACCAAATATAAAAACTTTCATACCAACTGAATATAAACTGAACTGGCTCAGCATATAAACTGAATTTGGAGTATCTGGTCATTAATTACGAGTCACAATTTATCACAGTAACAAAAGGATAATTGTGCAAAGCTAATTGGTTTCATCAGAGAATACTTTTAAAAAGATATAATTAAAGAAAACGATATAGAAATGTGTTTCATAATAACATAAATTACGTTTGTACTAGTAATAAAAAACAAAAACCCGCATGTTAAAAAGTTTTGGGAAAGGAATGATTTTCAACTTTTTCACGACTGCTGGTACTGCTTTATTCC
The DNA here is from genome assembly GCA_027743805.1 of Lepidocyrtoides sp. E14. NCBI lineage: Eukaryota > Metazoa > Arthropoda > Collembola > Entomobryomorpha > Entomobryidae > Lepidocyrtoides > Lepidocyrtoides sp. E14. The sequence goes on along the minus strand of JAHZMZ010002773.1, from coordinate 6,921 downwards.
AAAGACATTGATCGTCAAAATTAGTACGTCGAGATGACGGAGAATGCGTTTGATGCTCCCGTTTATACGGGACATTTAAAGAAGAAAGTACCTAATTCGACCTAGGGTTTTTTATGTTACGGCTATATTATATACATACATACATACATACCTATACATTCGTTGTAAAGCGGCGGGAGAAATCGTCTTGAACCTAGAATTTTTTTTACATCTACTCATCATACTTTAGCCATTTGTTTATAAAAGAGGTTGTCGTTGGCTTCAAAAGATTACATTGCATCTATCATAGATAATCTTTTATCTGTGTAAATGTCAAACCATATACTGTCTCAATCTGCGACCTTTTTAGGAAAAAATAAACAAACTTGTTCAAAAATAAGTCAAAACTTCAGCATTTACATTAGTCCTGAACTAGAATTATGAGAAAAGTTGTACGAAAGAAGATTTTTTTAAGTCATCTTTTATATCAATGCTGTTGAACCGACAAGAATTATTTTTTATAGGGATTGGCAGTACCTCAGATAATCAAAATGCTTTACTTTCGTGAAAAAGAAAAGAAATAGTTTTTGAAAGAAATCGCAAAAACGTACGTACTTTTATATCGGGGCATAAAATAAAATGGCATGGCATGGAGAAGTATACATAATGCATGCATATGTATATCATAATATGTTCCCTATTCTGAGTTTGAGTATGCCGACCATGCCCAAACATATCACGCGTTCGTTCATTGTATATGAAAATATCATTTCCAAACAATAGTAACAATAACAGTTGTTCTTATTTTCCATCTGGGAATTCATGCTTCATCTGATTCGGAAAACAAAAGGTGTTTTTGTTGCCTTTCACATGAAAAGTTTAGTTTTTTTTATTAGACCAGTACATTTTACTCATATATGTACACATAGATAATTCCTGCAGTGGGCTATATGTCCAGTAACTTTCAGACAACCATGTATATGTACTCCATTCCATTAGAATAAAAAGTATTAAAGTTTGTCTTCCCTTTGCCACATATGCATTGTAATCGTGTTATAGTATTATTTATATGAAAATAAAGTGAAGAAGATGAGGATAAATTGTGCTCATAAACCCAGATAAAACATCATGCACTCACGCATATCCATCCATCCATCCATCTACATTGGCCATGCTGTACAGTTCCATAAAAAGTACCATCATTTTCTATCATTTCACCAATTTTGCAACTACTGCGGCAGCGGTTCTCGTTAGGATATACGTAATACGTACGTACTGTATGTGTACAAACAAGACATGTCTATTTATAGAACAAAAGTATAGTAACCTTAAAAGAAGAAGAGCCGTCGACTAACAATGATACATTTTCAATGGGGTAATAAAACTAAGGTTTATAAAATAACACCACATTTATCCGCCTTTTCCCTTACTTTTTCTCCGGATTGCAGCCAATTCTCGCCGGTCATAGTCAATCCCCCTTTAATCAATGACCCGTTGTCATTCGTTATAAAATCTCACTTTTAAAAATTGGCTTCCCCTTTTCCCACTTGGAGAATAAGCATTTATTCTATATGTATATGGCCTGTTTCCTCCCTGAGGTAATAACTATCAAAGGATAATAGAATGCATCGTGAATGAGTGGAAAACTCTAGCGAATTCCTCAATAAATGACAATAATTTTCTCCGTCCATTGTTCGAAGCAAGAGAATGATTGTCAAAGTCTTGAATATAAACCTTTCACAGTCATGCTGTTTTGTATATTAAGCGAGTTTGTTGTAGATGGTGACGTAAACTGCTTTAGTTTTCATGAATAAATAATGAGGGATTGACTGACACAGTTTTTACCATTTTTAAAGCTTCCATCTACCATCCACTTTAGCTTATTAGTGCATAATACTAGACAAGGCAAAGTTGGAAAACTTACATAATATAACTGCATACATTTATATTAACCAACATTGCAGATTTTGACTTACATGGTACCTACATAAGAACGTTGAGTCATTGCTTTCATGGCGCATATATGTACATGCATTGCATTTGTGCAATGTAGACAACTTTCCCCATAACGCCCTGGATATAATCGTAAAACTGGATTGAAAATCACCGATCGTGTCACCTATCACGTCATTTTATACTGTTTGGTAGGATGTTACGATAATATTAGCGATAAAAAGACACATTTTCATGCTGCAAATGGCACAGCTCTGTTTACACTGCGTACACACGCACAAAGTTGGAGATAAAAATTATCTAGGTTGTCGGTATTGTTATTGTACTTACATGTCTCTTGCAATGTTTATAAAGCTGGATTGAAGGTTATGGGCATATCTCTATTATCATCGTTGTACGCTTTTAAAAGCAGGCCAGGTACACAAAGATTCGGCTGTTCTTTATGTTTATTTTGACAAAATACATGGTTTGTATTCAGACGGGACAGGACAATGAACACAGTATTAAAAAACAAGTGGGTAGAGATACTGTGACCAATAGATCAACTCACTTGAACAAAAAGTAGCCTCTTGTCTTTGCTCTATTTTTTTCTGAAAGAAGCATATTTTGTGATTGTGACAGTGTCAAAAGCAACTAGCCCTTTGATTCTGGCAGGAACAAGAAAACAACACATTTTTGTCATGTTCACTCACATTCCTATTTTCCTACTATACCCATCATGCACATTGCACATGTTTTATGTACACAACATACTACGTAAACCTACAATACATACCTATACATACCGGGAAAAATTTATGTATTCCATTAAAATAAGCTTGCAATACAAACTTCATTTTAAGTGGATTCACTGCACGTACAACTCCTTTTCACTTTTATAGCGACTTACAAGGACATACAGGGTTGTATATCCATATAAAAAGGAAGGCACCTTATTTTTACTTACAAAACAAGAAACTATTTCCGACTTGTTACAGTCATTATTATTATCATCATCATATCTTTGGAACATTTTTTTTGTACTCCTCGAAACGAATTTCAACAAGCTCACTTCTAAAAATACGACAGAAATATTAAGTATACAGAAAAAAAGCAAGATTACTTACTTGACACTTTTCCTTGCTAATGGACTTTTTGGCTGGAAGGACTGGTTCCCCAACAGAAGATGCCGTGCTTCTATCACCTGTCGTTGCTCCTGATGAATACTGTCCATTAGGCAGGCACGTGCCTGTGATAACAAGTTTACCACTTTTAACAACACCACTCTCACTTGAACAGGTATCACCTCTCGCTTTTAAAACACAATGAGCAGCTAAACTACTGCAACTACTATTAGTTGTGCTAAAACTATTTCTACTGCCATTGGCTTTTACGGTCTCCTCGACCACCACTGAAGTTGTCGGTATACGAAAACCACTACTTTTACTACTGGGACACTCTTGAGTCTCCCAGCTTCCCGTTTTCTCCACAAGCTTAAGACTTTTTTTACTTTTGTCTAAACTACTCCCATAACATTTACCACCAGCACAAGTACTACAACAACGACTACTGCTTACATAATAATCATTACCCGTCCCAGCAACTAAATTAGTATTATCATTCTTGCCAATAGCATCACTACGCCTACATGTAGAACTATCACTACAACATTTACAACAAGTACTACGACTACTATTATTACTGTAACTACAAGAGCAGGAGGATTTTATTATAATGGGGGAGGATTCGTCATTAATTTTAATATTACCTCCAAGTGAAGTGCTGCCGGTACTAGCGTTGACACCAACCACAGTTACATTACTACCACTACGCTTACTAGGTGACAATTCAGGTCCACTAGAAATTACTGCTCTCGTTGTAACAGTGGAGGTAGGAGTTGAACGAGACGGACTGGGTTTCCCGTCCTGACTTTCCTCACTTGCAGTAGTACCAATACCACCGGCAGCCGGAGCAGCAACCGTTGTTCGATGAAGAGCTGACTGAGAACTGTTCAGTTCGGATGCTGAAGTTACGTATATAGGACCTACAAGAAAAGGAGTGAGAGACGCATGAAACATGAACTCAGTTATATGAAGCTTGCTATAAGTAAACTGCTTACTTCCAGTTGCCGCCTCGATTAGACCGTTCAGCTCTGCTGAAGTTTCTCCACTCTCGGATGGGGCTTCGCTCAACTGAAATACACAGAGAAAAGAGAAATATAAAAGTACGTACATATGTCAGAGTTTACCAGAGAATGAAAGAGAGAGAGAGAGAGAGAGAGCAAAGAAACAGCAAAAGAAGAAGTTTCTCTCTGTGTTGTTTGCTTACAGAAATCCTCTCTGGATCTAGAAGTGGGAAAATGTACCACGAAAAAAGAGAAGAAAAACTTTTTTATTCGGGTGAGCATTAACATATTATTTGCGTTACCATTGTGTTACGTGGATGGACTACTTGGACTTGACTCTGCGTAAATGCATGCTACAAGGCTGAACCACACACAAATTTTCTTTTTGCAAAAGCATGTGATCTGTAAGCACAAGTGTGCTGCTGGTGAGCGTGTATCATTTACTTTCACTCTTTACATTTTTCACTGTTAGTGCTACCACTAGAGCTGCAAAGTGCAAACCCACTTAAAATACAAGAGTCATGCGTTTTAATTTTTCAGCGAGTTTTTGCTAAGCTCAATGAGAAAAATGGTGGACTGTTGCCATTTATTTTCGGTATGAATAAAGTACCCAAAACAATTCATGAATATGCACAAAGTAGTGACAGCAATGACAATATTTTCAAAAAGGAATTGCTGACTTGGCAAAACAAAAAAATGCAAATTCGACAACTTTTTTTAAACATGAAATCTAGAACAAAATCCGCGTTCCTTTCATCTCCGTGTAAAAAAAGTGGTCCAAGTTGTAAGCATAAGAAAGAAAATACTTGGAAATGGAAAACATTAATAAATCCCTTGCAGTTTGGTCATGAATGTGCATCTAACGTTATCAAGATTAGATTATTTTGCTTTAATTTCTCTGCCATACAGCAACAATTTCTTTGATGATGATGATGTTGATAATGTAAGCAAGAGTTTTGTGCATGCACTTACACTTTACAAACTAATTTTACTTGACTGATGTTCACATACGTATTTTTTTTATCTTGGCACTGACTAATAATGCAGTGAACGGTAAAGACAAAATGCTGTTTGAAAGAAAGACTCAAAAACATTAACAACACAACGTTATTTTAGTTTTTTTTCTCGGTACACATTACACAAGATTTTCAGATTTTCTTGAACCTAGCTAACGAAGAGGAACTAGAATTTTTAAGATGGAAAATCAGTATAATTGTTAATTATGAATGATGTGAGTTAGAGAATATCCAATTACATGCATAATAGCATAGTAATTTATGCATTTTATGCATCATACATCTTTACAGAATTGTGTAGTTCAAAGTAAGCACATGTATACAAGCTTTTAACGCATCCCTGGGTAATAACATTACACCATTACTACTACTATTTTAGACGCAAGATGTACGTATTTTTGGGGGTAGTGACATGCCAGCTTTTCACTGTCACCAAACTTGTCAAAACGCTTTTTACGCACGCATTTCTCTCACTAAATGGGTATGATGCATTAATGCGAACAAAACTTGTAAGAGTAAACAGAGGATCCCAGTAAGAAAGTATCATTGAACTTCAGACTAAAAAATATGTGATGGGGGAGCAAAAAGTAGGCATGTATGTAGGTAACGTGCCATGCTATGTATATACCTAGGTAATATTGAACTGTATACCTATGTAGTAAGTAGCATTACATTTTTAACCAACTGAATATTTATTGCCTCCATTCAAGGAAACTATTCCAAAGAAGTATACATGTAGGCTTTTAAGCATTAAGTACACATACCTTTATCTACCAGCAGCATCACTCTCATTCCATTAAATCTCCGCAAAAAATAGAACCATAATAGGATATCATTCAGATTCCTCTTAACCACGGTTTGCGGTTACTACTATCATTATGCTCACTGTTCTTCTATCTTCTGGTTTCTGTTTTCCTGCATATTTGAATGAACACTAGTTTCTTGTGCGTCTCGGTGACGGTTGTATGGTTGAATGCCTGCATATGTGGCATGTATGGAGGTACGATTTGTCTGTACGTGTCGCATATGACAAAATCGTATGCTTTTGTAATGTGGAAATAACAGTTGTAGTATGTTCACAAGTAGTTAGGCCTATACTTTTGCTAATAACAATATATTGCACATCACTAGTCAAAGGAAGATTTTTTAGTTTCTTTTTTTTTCTTTCTCGTCATTGCTTTTTCGTCTCATGCCTTTTTATCCTTTTGTGTCTCTCTCAAAAATTCAGTAATGAGGCTGGCTAACCAACGACGAGCGACAGCTGAAGCAAGAAAAAAAGGAGAACAAAAACCAACGTAACAAGACAGGATGACACTCTTGAAAGATATGCTTCTTTTGAAGTCGAAGAAGAAGAAGAAGAGCAAGACGAAACGGTAACAGCAGCGTCAGAGATAATTTTTTTCTCTTTTTTCTCCGTCCAACTTTTTCCGTTAAAACCGCAAGTGATCGTTTTTTCCTCTAACGGCATCAACGTACCAGCAGAGAGAGAAAATTCCTCAGGCAGTTAGAGTTATATCTTGCTCTATTTCCTACAAGTATCCTTCGTTTTGACATCATCGTCGTATACAGTAACAGTAACCTTCTTCTAAATACAAGGACACTTAAGAAGGGTCCCCTTTGTTTGGGGTACTTACATTCTTTGTACTTTTATGTCCATAAGACATCATCACACATGTGCACCCATGTGGACAAATGAATGAGCCAGTCAAACTCTTTAAATTGCATATGATGTAAGCATGTCAGAAACGTTAAACAAGAGTTTCTTTTGTATGCACTGCAAGAAAATCATGTCGCTTTTTCTTGCGGTTGGTTGGATGGTGTACAGCATCCTCACTGGAAGTTTTTTCCTGTTCTGTCTTTATGCTTTAG
>JAHZMZ010002772.1:0-32106 GCA_027743805.1 Lepidocyrtoides sp. E14 | reverse complement strand
AAGTTTTTAAGTTGCGTCTATAATTATACATACGCATTACACCGATAGCTGATAACAGAAAGTATTACATATTATATAACGAAAAATAAATTAAAAGTTTATGCTAATAAAATCCACTTCGTGAGAATCATCTGAAAAAAATTGTTCAATGTGCAAAAATACCCCCACATACTAAAATAGTTAATTAGAATTTCTGTCACAAAAAACGCTCACAACTACATGCATATTTATGTTCTTATATTCGTGTCTATTACCAGCTAGGGACAGGTAAATACGCATAATGTTGTATAAAAATTTTAGTCTGCAACTGGCACATTGTATTCAATTCAAGTTCATTTTACACATCAAATGCTCATTAACTACCTGCAAAAACTTGATAAAGATCTGTTGGGAGAGGACTGACTGAATTGATTTGGAATTGAAAGTAACCAGTCTGCGGTAGGTGCTTGAATGATGAATTAAGTAATATACCTATGTGCCATAATAAAAGGTTATGTATGTTTAATAATTGCTGCTGTAAATTGGGATTTGTCATAAAATATGTTTATAATAGGAAGGCAAAAGGGGAAGTGTCAACTGTCAAAATATTTTGTTAACATGATGTGATTGGTAGCGGAAAAGATGCAGTAATTTTATAAACTTTGACAATTTAAATCGACAGCATCAAGCATCGGTCATGGTTGTCTGCTGCTATGCATTTATTGTATTTGTGCACATGCGCATTTATGTTTAGTAAAAAAAATCATGATTCATGAATAAACTATGTATTGATATTCAATTACAAATGTTCTGCACTACCGCCTTCACATAACAGGAAGGGCTTCTTTGTTGTGAGTGTTCAAAACGGAAGGAAAAGGCAGATCATGATGATGATACCTCATGCAAGCAAAAAACAATGTGCTCATTTTCTGTAGTATACTATCATAAATACCCATTTCACTGAATGATAGCTTTAACTCGATGCATATAAAAGGTGAAACTCTAATAAATATAGCGGAAGAAACCGAGTAAAATAAGAAGGATGGTGATTTTTTTAAACAAACATGAAAAAATATCAATGTATTTTTTTAATAATGTTTTTCAACCGTTTTTACATGCTCATTCAGCCAAACATGTAATGTTTTGTTTGTAAATGGTTGACTGCTGACTGTCAAAATAATGATACTGTATAATATGTTGCAATTTCCATTAACAATAAAAGTAGCTAAATACATATTATACATGAATACATTTTACTTTTGAATTGCAGGGATACCACTGTTGTTAAAGCTGGAGACATAACGGACGATTCGCTACTGCTCCCACTCGCCTGCTTCCAGTATCTATAAAAATGAGGTGGCCAAGGAGCTTGGCCATATTGGCCCTAGGATTTCTACTAGTTGCTAGCTGTATTGCTGATGCTGAAGAATCCTCAGATGATAAAAAGGGTAAGTAGTAAAGAATAGATGATGGAGATGCATAATACATAATATTATTATGCCAGCTTTAGTCAGTGTCAGTATACGTTATGTCTATAGTATATATTATTGACAGTCATGTATGGAAATTTTTTTTCCAGTATTCCAGTTTTCTGAATTGTTTACGGTTGAATATTCTGCCGTTCTAAAATTGAAATAGTTACTTGCTGAACATTAAGGGGAATATCAGCTTTGAAATGTTACGTTCTACTTTAGCATATATATACATTTAAAATGATGATAGGGCATATGATTTAAAGCAGAAAGTAAAATTAAGTAAGGAAACTGAGCTGGAACGACAACACAGTAGATTGAGACAGTGAACAGACACGCGGATAAAAACGTGATACTACTAGTACCTTTTTTGTGTTTAACGTAGAGGTGGAGTTTACTACCTACAGGCTTAACTGAAATAAACTCAGGGTGAAATAAGCAGCAAAAAACTCATCATTATTTGTTTCCGCCTATAAAGTCCTCAGAGAATAACCTCCTCGGTCAACTTGTCATTCACTGGAATTTTTCAGACATAAATACATAGGATTAAAGAGATTCACTGGTTGGATTAAATGAGAAGATAGACATGCATAAAAAGGCTACCATAAATTTCGTTTAATGAAATTCCCTATTCTTCACAGTTTACAAAACCGTAAATGAACATTAGGTGAATCTAATTGTGTTGACTGTTTTCATGACTAAATTTATGGTGACAGCAATTGGGCTAAAATTAGATTATCAGGATCAGGAACCCCACCATAAATGATAAAGTAGAGCAACCCTTCACAAGGCATGTTCATAGAACATATACTTACTGCGTATCTAATCCAAGCATATCATATTTTTGGCTCACATCATCGTTACAATTATTGAAAGCTAAAACTTGTCTTGACTTGCCAGACTAAATGAAAAGTGAGAAGAGGACGATCATTTCATATCATCATAGAAGTTTATATAGTGTTTTTACAATCGATAATTTTACATTGCTAATTAGTGTTTTTGACGCAAGAAATGGTGAGTCCGCGTATAAGCATTTTTTATAGGCGTAATAGGCGACAATGTAGTTTGCACATTGTTCGTATATAAAGAAGGATAGGCTTGTCTGCTTTTCCTCACCAAATTTTGCAAAAAATACTTTTCTAATGCTCAATTTTTTTACGCTAGCGCAAGGAAGGTAAAATAAATAAAGATAGGCAGTTTTTCCAAGTCCCAGTTAGAGAAAAGTGTTGGGAGCGCTGGAACAGAAGTGATAGGTATAAACACATGTTAAAACTCATTCATGTCGTTAATGCTAGAGAAGCGGGGTTTGTATTTGAAATTATTAGTGTTACATATAGAAAAAACCTTGGCTAGGATTAGATATTTAAAATAGTTTATAGTCAGCTCTGTAAAAAAATATGTTAATGAACAAAATACCTGTGCATTTTTACTGTGTGGCTCTTTGTTCGGCTGATTCAATTAGGTACATACACCCAAATTAGTGATTCCAATTGTCGCTTATGGGCATAGCTTTATAGTACAATATTTGTTCAGTACTCACAGGAAAACAAATGATAAAAGTAATAGTTAATAGAACCAAAAATAATTTAATGGGCTCCTCTGCCTGCACACAATATTCATATTTAAACTTATTTTACTTGGTTAGGAAAAATATTGAGCATCGCTATATTATCCTGGTCCCAAACTTCAACTTGGCGATTGACATTACTTTTAAGTCTGTGTCATTGCATCAACTCTTATCGGCAAGACTTCAGCCTATGAATTGTCGTAGGTTTATATACCAAATAAGACTAAACTGTTTTAATTTTCTGTCATATAGAGAGTTTTTAACTAGAAACCAATTTATTTTGAGTAGCAGGGCGATTCTCAGTGAAAATTTAATGATTCATTTTACCATCTAATTTGCATCATTCTACTTTTGAGAACAGCTACTATATGTACGATCCATTGTTTAGTTCATGCAGCAAGTTAATTTATTGCTGGAATAATTCCAGTTCATGCTTTCGACTGAAAAGCAAGACGTTTTTCTATATGTACATACATACATCTAGTATATTATATACCTAGTATGTAGTTGAATATGATGACTTACCCCATTATTCGTCTTACACGAGTTTACTTTCACCGCCTACAGCACACTCATCCACTCTCAAATTAGATTTTTTGTTTGACTGGAAACAATTATTATGATTGGATGTGAGTTTGAAACTGATACAGGTACTGGAACAAATTGGAGAACCCAAGCGGTATGACGCAGGTGGAATGAAAAAAAAAATAGTTTTGTGATTAATATGAGAAGAGGCTGCTGTCTTGATGAAATTGAGATTCTATTTTGAAAGAGATTGCGAAACTGCGAAGCGGAATAACACAAAATAATAATTGAACCGTGTTTCATCACCATCATATAAATACAATGCATACATGCGTAACGTAATTTAGTATTAATTGAGAAAGACAAAAGATAAACTATTCCATTGCCATTTATTCTAATGTAACTGAATTTTCCCAAACATCTACTAGGACACAGACTGAGGGTACGAGGTCGTCGGCCCAACTCTGTCAGAACGAGAGGCACAACAACATCAAGCAACACTAGCACAGCTTCCCTACGTAGAAATGCTTTTACTCGGGGAAGGCCTGTTCCAATTGACGCTGATTCAGATGATCAAACCCCAGCTGGATCAATTCAAACTAAGGTGTCCACTCGCGTTCGAGCAAATCACCGACTTGGAACACCAGCCAAGTCTGATTCCTCCTCGGACAGTGGCAAGAAGATTGTTTGCTACTACACAAATTGGTCCCAATACCGCCCCAAAATTGGAAAATTTGCACCGGAAGACATCCCCGCTGATCTGTGTACTCATATGATCTTTGCCTTTGGCTGGATGAAAAAGGGAAAATTGAGCTCATTTGAGACAAACGATGAAACTAAAGATGGAAAAGTGGGACTTTATGAAAAGATTAATAACTTGAAAAAGGTTAATCCCAAGCTGAAAACTCTTCTTGCCATTGGTAAGTAACGAGAGGGTAAAGTACTTCACACTTTATTAGCATTTTAGTCATTGAAAATCTGGCAGGGTGAGAAAAATAGTAGGTAGTTTACCTATTATACATTTTGATGAAATACCTACTCTTAATAAAAGTAACCAGTGTCGTCGTCGGGTGAATAGTTTTATCGCTTCGCCTTTTACGTGTGACGCATTGTAAATGAGATGTATTTCTCTCCTTTCTCTTTTCCTGTTGTACAAATAGCTCCTTCAGGGAAAAGTCTCTGCTCGCTTATTATTATTCATTCATGTTGTAAAACGAGTTGTGAAAGACATGAAGACACTGTTTCTCTTTTCTTCTTTTTAGAATATGTACATACGTCATTTTTACGATTCCTCTCCACTCTTTTGTTAATTTATATTCATGCTATCACAAGAATTATTCTTACTACTCATGAACTATGTAACTGTATCTTCTTTTTGTCGTTGGCATCCCTTTAGGCGGCTGGTCTTTTGGAACTCAAAAATTTAAGGAAATGTCAGCCACTCGCTATTCACGTCAGATATTCGTGTTCAGTGCCATACCCTACCTCCGTGAAAGAAACTTTGACGGACTTGACATGGATTGGGAATACCCTAAAGGTTCAGATGATAAAAAGAATTTTGTCCTTCTTCTCAAAGAACTCCGCGAGGCTTTTGAAGCTGAAGCTGAAGAAACAAAAAAACCACGTCTTCTTCTTACTGCTGCTGTTCCCGTTGGGCCAGACTCCATTCGTGGCGGCTATGATGTGCCTGCCGTTGCCAAGTAAGAAGGGCTTGCAATAAATGTTCCTTCATTACTGACTAGATGTGAAAAAAATGCGCCACATACATTTTGCAAACCAGACATTGCATTACACTACACCCGCTTGGAACAAAAAAGAAAGACTACTCGACCGACACCGCACTAATTACAGCCAGGGCAGCTGAGATTCATTTCGCGAAACAATAAAATTGATACAAGACCTGTACATAAAGCATAAGAAATTAAGGGAATTAAATATGTAGTTCTCATAAATATTTTTCTTTTCCTGTGCTCGTATAGGTACCTTGATATTATGAACATAATGGCCTACGATTTCCACGGAAAATGGGAATCGCAAACTGGTCACAATGCCCCACTTTTTGCTCCAAGCTCAGACTCTGAATGGAGAAAGCAGTTGAGTGTGAGTCATGCCGCCGGAATGTGGGTAAAATTAGGTGCTCCAAAGGAAAAGATGGTTATTGGAATGCCAACATACGGAAGATCCTTTCAATTGGCTGACAAACGTAACCACTCCGTTAATGTAGCTTCCCGAGGTGGTGGTACTGCTGGAGTTTACACGAGAGAAGCCGGATTTCTGGCCTATTACGAGGTAAAAGCCATTGCAAAAACATAGACATTTCTATATGATCCGATTAAGCAAAAAAGTACCTGAAATGGATGAAGTAGAACATTGTTCGACAAGAAGGAAGGACTCCATGATTTATTTAGTTTATTTAACTTTTTTTGTTGCTACCAAATGATGCTCACAAAGTTTTCAGTTAGAACAAAACTTCCGTCCGTGAATACTTTGGAAAGCTAATAAATGACCAAAAACATAATCTCCCTGAAATAATGGGCTACCAATAATAACAGAGATTAAATGAAGCACAATATGAACAGTTTTTTTTTCACTTTTATCACTGAAAAGCGTAATATTGAAAAATGCGAGGACCACGAAATAGGAAATATATCATAAAATGACAATATGCTTCGCTTCTAAACAAAAAGAAAAGCAAAACAACAGTAAGCTCAACTTTGACTTGATAAATATCTGAAAAAGGCTTATTTTGCATGCACTCAATCAATATTGCTTATATTACAACTGACATGTGTCTAAAATAATATTTAATGGTTTTGTGGAAAATTGCAGTGAAAATGTAATATAGTCAGCGTAAATGCAAATATGATGTTCTTGTCTTGAGCGTATTATATAAGCTCGTAATATTCAAGTCTATTTTTATTCCCTCAGTAAATTGAGAATTTTCTCATTCTTTTTTTGTTATTATTATCATCAGCAAGCTTCTAGGTGCAATTTTTGGATGGTAATGACAGCCAATTTTATTCCTTACGTACATACGGTGACGGTAGTGAAAGTGACATTGGTTTGGCAATGATTCTATGCTGAGCGCAATCAACAATGGAAAAAAGTTTCCTCTCTCATAGTAAAATTTTTTGGCACACAGTTGCTCTTTACGACTATGACACTCCACTTTTACGCGTCTGCCTTAGTCCAACCAAACCATATTTGGAAACATCATTATTATCACGCAGGACTTTGAAGTACAATAAAAACTAAAGAATACTACCGTGAGCTCGGAGAAATGAGATAAAGAAAAGTGAAACAAAAGGGAAAAAAGTATAAGCAAATCACGCGCACATTATGAATATACATATATGTAGCACGCAAATGAAAAGACTAGCATATGCCGCTTGCCATGTTGCCATTTTGGCTTAAAATAAAACGAGAAGAAAGCATAATAAGTGTATACGTAGACATGCATAGAAAGAGAAAGACAACAAAATACGAAACACGGTTATATTAGGAACAAAACGCATTATATGTAAATGTGATGATGAGAAATCTAGTCACGTTGCAAGTCCACGACTTACAGTCACAATCGTGTGTCATCAAGTTGGTTGTGGTATAGGGTGGTGGATTGGAGCGTGTAGCCATTTTATAATAATAATATAATCAATGAAACATGAATACGTATATAGCATTGTATTTTATATATATTGTACGTGCATTACGACTTTTGCGCTTCTGTTGTCTCTGCTCTGTAGAAAAACAGCAAAAATATGTAGGTTTGTTATCAGTTTTATAAAAAAAAAGTTACGTTGGATAGAATGTATAGCAAAAATTGTAAAATCTGTAATGATGTTATGTTATGATGAAAAAAGAATCAAAAATGAATACACAAGGATTACCAAGCCTCTGGCAAATGATCATGTTTCATCATCGTTCCTTCAGAATGTCACAGTCACAAACCTTGCTGATGGATCAAAAAAAGAAAGAAAATGCTTTATAAAAATGATTTCACTTGGGATTGAGACAAAGTGTATGCAAAATATGACGTCTGAATAAAATTATGTTGAGTAGAAGTGGTAGGGCTATGTGAATCAGTATTTTTCCAATGCAAATGTTCCTCTGACTCTCACCTATCATCGTTCACTTAATGGCAAGGTGAGAGCTAGAGATTTGTCTAGAATGAATAAAAAGTTTGCCTTTAAGAAAGAAAAATGATTCATGTGAAATCGGGAGTCTGTTGTAAACGCAGTATGCGTGCAGGCAAGTTATACTGCACGTGTATAACAACATTTTCTTCCGTCCGAAAGTAAAAGCAAAGCAAAAAAAAAAAAAAAAAAAAAAACTTGCAAAGGGAAAATAAAAAAATGGGAGTTCCTTTGTTTCCAACAAAGTTTAATCAGGATGACAGGGAAAGGTTAACTAAAACCAGATTTTTCCGATATGATTGGTTTCATGGAATTTGGTTCTGTTGTAGTCAGTTGAGTACTAGATGTTTTTAGTGAGAATGTTATGAGGATGGTCAGTAGCACAAGAAATTAATTTATTTTTGATGAATGTATACAATGCATGCTTGTTTTTACCTTACTTTTGACATGCACATGATGCGTAATCTACAGATTTGCGAAATGCTCCGTGGAGGTCGTGCCAAATACATTTGGGATAACGAAATGAAAGTACCTTATTTGGTTGAGGATGACCAATGGGTAGGATTTGATGACGAGCGCAGTATTCGTAACAAGATGCAATGGATAAAGGATGAAGGATTTGCCGGAGCCATGGTGTGGACCATTGATATGGACGACTTTACTGGAAAAGTTTGCGGCAGTGGAGTGAAATATCCATTGATTGGAGCCATGAGGTATAAAACATGAATACCTTTTGCTTTATTGCTATTTGATGTGTTTTCATTACAAAAATAAATTCATTTGTCGCACAATCTTCCATTAATCATTCCAACAATGCAGTTCATATAAGCTCCTCTATGCTCATAAATTGTTGTCATTTAAGTAGAAACCCTCTAACTCTGTTGGTATAATAATGACTTGAAATTCTTCCTTGTCCAACAATTCAGAGAAGAGCTATTGGGCACACCACGTGACGGAGGAAACGGCAAAGATATTGACTGGCAAAAAATTGCTGGGAAAAAGGGAAGTAATGATGCTGAATCGTCCATCCCTGCAGCACAAAAGATTGCTGTTTCCGATTTGTTGGAGAAAGTGAAAAACAAGAACAAAATCAAGCAATTGCCAGTCCGTGACGATGATGACGATGAAGAGGAAATTGATACAAAAAGTAAGATTTTTTTGCTAAATACCCCTCCATTTTATTATTAGCTGAATTCCCAACAGAAAAAATCAACTCAGGAAAATTGAAAATACTTATCTTAATAAACCCAATTTACATATAATACATTTTTTCTTTAGTATCTGTAGAACATAGTTTATAGAAAGTTTACTAATACATATAACATATAGCTAGAATCATTACTTCTTGATGATGATGATCCGCAATAATCTACATTCGCGTTCTCCTATTTTTTACAAGTAAATGAAAAAGAGTAATTTTCTTAAATTGGCTGAGTTGAAGCGAGTGACTGGTTTCCATTAACATTTGGTTGCAAATGGGAAACCCCATAAGTGCCAGAAAGCTGAAAGAAAAGATAACCAAGCTTTCTTTTTTTCCCATTTGTAGTGTGTGGAAAGCGGCAGCAAACAGATTAAACGGCTACCGTATATACACAATCTATATAGGTACTCACATTTCTAATGTTATGCTTGTCCTACCCACACGGTATCCCTAAATCCCTTGTATTTCTCGACCACTCGTCCTTNATATACACAATCTATATAGGTACTCACATTTCTAATGTTATGCTTGTCCTACCCACACGGTATCCCTAAATCCCTTGTATTTCTCGACCACTCGTCCTTCTGATTAAGAGCCCACATCTACATAATAACATGTACAAGTAGTTTTTTCATTTGCTAGAGACCACCATGATGGTGTACTTATTATTAGGTTAAACCCCACTCACTTCACTTATTTAACTAACACGAGAGCTTGCCCTAGTATTTAAATAGCATTAGAATGTATATGTGTATATTCTCTATTGCTGCCCTCACACAACTTTTTGGAGGGCTGCAAATTTTCGTTGAAATGTGTGCGGCGTGTGTATGGGAAGATAGAGAAAGTGTAGGATGCAGCGGCGCTGAAGAGTACATTTTCATAAACTTGATGTGCTTTTACTCTGCATTTGTACGACATGTAACCTTGTGCCTGTCCAGGATAACCATTTCTCTCAATTTTTGTAAATGTGGGATGGAAAATTTTGTTTTTCTCTCCGTGCTAGTGGGACGTGATGATGGTGTATGTATATACTCTAAAACACATGACATGATTATTCTGTGACTTAATAAAGTTACCCATCTCAAATTTCTGCTGGGAAAGCTTTTTTACTATTAAAGTTTTTAAGTCTGCTGCCGCATTTTGTCTTTAAAGTGTGTTTTCACATCACCAACTTTTTATTCTCCACTGCTGCGTTTCATTACAGACGAGCCCATATACAAAAATGAGATGAATTTTATATTAGTTTTCTATGCATGTATTTGTTTGTGTTTTCATTATTTAATTAAATTCAGCCACAGTACACGGTGTTTCACCATCACCACCATTCAGTAGCATGGTGAAACCGTTGTGGAAGGAAATATAATCTAATGACAATGATATTACATTATGTGTGCTTCTTGTTTTAAAAATGTTTTTAGGCCGACCAGCCCAGATGATGTGCTATGTCACCAACTGGTCTGCCAAGCGAGAAGGAGCTGGTCGCTTTAATATTGAAGATATCGACCCAAAGCTGTGCACTCATGTTGTGTACGCTTTCGCCAAGCTCAAGGAAAATAAGCTTGCTCCAGGACTGGATAGTGATATTGGAGATGACTACAAGGAAGGGACCTACAAAAAATTGATGAAGCTCAAAGAGAAAAATGCAGATATCAAAATTATGCTTGCCTTGGGAGGATGGGCATTTGGATCCAAGCCCTTTAAAGAGCTCACTTCCAACATTTTCCGCATGAACCAATTTGTCTATGACGCAGTTGAATATCTTCGTGAGCACAACTTTGATGGTTTAGATGTTGACTGGGAATATCCAAGGTATACATACATACAAATATATGCGGCCAAATATGTATTTTGAAATCTGCACATGACCATATGAATGGGCCTATTTATGGATTACATTTTGATTTTGTTGCTCGCCAATTCAGGGGTGATGATGATAAGGAAGCTTATCTCAACTTGATTCGTGAATTGCGTATGGCGTTTGAGGGTGAAGCAAAAACTTCAAAATTGGCAAGACTTCTCTTGAGTGCTGCAGTACCTGCTTCTGCTGATGCTATTAACGCTGGGTATGAAAATAGTAATATTCACTGAGAGCATATTGTTCTAGAAATAAAACTCTGAAAGTTGGCTGATTAATACTTTGTTTTACTATGAATCCATCTCATTAGCAAATTAACTAAAATTAGCAAAAAACATTTTTTTTAAATCAAATTTAACAAAATTAGCTCTGGTCGCTATTTATAAAATGCCCTTCAATTTTGTCTATAGATGGAATGGCTAAGAACTGAAGGATACGGTGGCGTCATGGTTTGGTCAATGGACCTTGACGATTTCCGTGGATCTTGTGGCAGTGGAAAGTTTCCATTGATTAAGAGTATGAAACAAGAGTTGGAGGGATATCGTGTTGGTCTTCAGTATGATGGACCATTCGAAGGAACGGCTGGAGGTCCAGGACAAAAGAGAAAAAATCGTTAGTTTCTCATAAAGTTTCAACATTTTATAAACAAAGTAAATAATACTAGGAATAAGTGGAGTAAACAATTCATTTACTTTCCCAGCTCTTGAAGTTACCTGTGAAGAGGAGGACGGTCACATTTCCTATCACAGAGATTTAGGCGATTGCACCAAATATTTCATGTGTGAAGGAGAGAGAAAGCATCACATGCCTTGCCCACACAAGCTTGTCTTCAACGCAAATCAAAATGTGTGCGACTGGCCGGAAAATGTAGAAGGTTGTATGCAACATACGGAAGCACCACCAGCAGCCAAGTAAATCATCTAGTTCGCAGCTACAATTAGTTTTTTACTTACTTACACAGCAGAAGCACAACCGAAGTCTTCTAGGAAAGTTGTAATTTTTTAAAACGAAAATGTAATTTTGTGCATATAAGCGTAGAAAATTGAGTTAATAGCCATACATAAATATATGCATGTATATACACAATTAAACATCGGAAACATAAAAGATAATAATGATAATAATAATTAATTATGTACTATCACTCCATGAATGTTTTTAGGGTTTAAGTATATATATTTGAAAAGGCTGTATATAGTGTACATTAAATTAGTGTTTAGAAATGTACACACTCGTGCCCCAAGTATTTAATTAACCTTTTTTATTGTCCACATACAGATATCCTTTTTCTCTTCTTTACTTAAGTTTGTTACATGTATGCCTTTGATAGCTTAATGACAAATCGAAAATTTCGTGCTTTATTTTTTTTTTTTTGTAATTCTTCTTTAAATTTTAATTCGTTACTGTTTGCCAAACTAAATTTTACACGTGAATATTTGTATTAAAGCGATATTTTACAGGAATTAAAGTGTTTGTCTTTTTTCTAATTATAAATTTTTATACTTTTCTTGCTTCTTTACACATGATATTTTTAAAAAGGTAAATTTAGAAATAAGTAAGAAACATTGTGAAATATTTAATGAACTAATGCAGACATCACATAATATGTAATTATTAGTGCTAGCTAATTGAAGCTTCAAAGAACAAGGTGAATCAATAACTGATTGGGAAATAATAATCTGAAAGTTTTAATTAACAAAAATCTAGTATTTTGAAGGTGCGTACATTGCAATTGCTTTTTGCAGTTTGACAAAATAATTTAGCGGACAATTAATATTATTATTATTATTAGCAATATTAATCTGTAAGACATTAATAATTTTTTTGTATGTAAAGTACTAACTGTAGATTTGTTGTTTGTTGTGATAAACCCACCCAATAAATGTAAATTACATGTAACCACATTTGAATGAAAAGAACATTGAAATTTGCGGAAAACACAGGGAGTCCCAATTTTAATTGAAGATTTTCTAGTTTAGAAATGTAACGCTGAAGAGAATAAAGTTTTTTTTTACAATGAATCAAACTTTTATAAAGATACACTGCTAACTAGCATTTACACAATTATTCATTCTGAATCAATTTATTGATTTCATCAGGGCGCTCCAACATTTCCATGTTTCGTGCCCTTTTTCGGGTTACACCGAAAAACATGGCAAGTTTAAGATATTCTTCGTTGTAGTCTATTCCACCGAAATACAAGTTTAATCCCTGTGTTTGTTTGCTCCTGTGATTTAAAATATTGCTACAGAGTTATATTAACCTATTTACCAGCTTATTTACAAGTAATACTTCCGCAGAGACGAGCTTACCATTCCGGAACAACCGGCTTCATGTACAAATGCCAAAATACATTTAAATACAAAGCCCAGAAATGAGAACTTTTCATATGCTCAGCATGACATAAGTAACATGTCATATGCCCTACAATCCAAACTATTTCCGTAATAATGTCCAGGGCAGGTTGTCTCGCCAATGATGTGCCACTAATGGCTTTGAGATCGTTTGTGCTTTGAATATTGGTCCACATGCCAGAAAACTCCTGAAATGCCGAAACCTTATTTTAAAGTTTCCAATCATCTACATATTGATACGGTTTATAGACATAAAGTAAACGAACGTCAGAAAGGTGTTTCGCTACAGACAAAATGTCCACAGTGCTATTCAATAGGCTGTTTTCACATTTTTGAGCAAGGAGAAGCAACGTTTTGTAGTTCTTTTCGAGTAGACTAAGCTTAAATTCTGCGGAAGTGTCGTTATTCCAGACTGTTACCAACTTTTGAACAAAGAGCTCTCTGACTTTGTTGAAGAATGAAGTGGGAATAAGTTGGTCAGGGATGACATCTACGACAATGGTAAACATCCAGTCCAGTAGATCCAGTTTCCAGGAATGTTTCCCAATAGCATTCAGCCCGATGAATAAATCTGTAGTAAAGGTGTTAGTGATTGCTGCCTTGTAAAGCAAAAAAATTTTCTTGACCGACTCATTATCTCCGTCACATAAATCTTCTCCGCCAGATCTACTTAAGTCACTTCTTTGCTCAAGAGCAGAATTAGGGGCTTCTTCAAACTCAATTTTCAGAGTCTCTTAAAATTTCAAAATGTTTTCAATCATTGCAAAAGTTTTATTGAAATAATAAAAATCAACAGCATGGTATACGTGTCATTTTTATTTTGTGTGTGCGCCATTAAATTACCTTCTTTTTGTTTATTATTAGTCCGTCCCCAATATAGACAGTCCTGGATTCGATATATAAACTTTTCATGATCAACCTTTTTGCAGCCCAAAGAAGCCTTTAAAATGACTGTATTATTTTGTAAAGCAATATTCGCAGCATCATCAATATTACTGTTCTCTTCATCCTCATTTGTATCCAACAAGGACGCAAAATCTCGAATTAAGCATGTGGGCTTCAATTCAAGCTCGTCAAACTCGGGCTTCACACAAATGGTTTCTCCTGTTGAGAGCGTAAGTGCCCAGGGTGCTTTGCCTACAATAATTGCTGAACTTGTGTATTCCATCTTTTTGAAAAAGTCACTTCCAACATTAGCCACCGTGGAGAAAGCTTCCGACCCAAAATATGGATTCTGAAAAAATGTGATGCTAGGCCCATACATGCGACCCATTGAACCTATCAGTTGTATAGACTTTGTCTAATAAAAGTAAAGTTTTCCAGTCGGTAAATTACCGTTAACATCAATTGACAATTATTCAAAAATGCAGAACCTTATTTTTCTTACGTTTTCAGAAATCATTGTGCATCGTAAATTTCCTGTCAAAATCTCAAATGCGTCACGCTTTGATACTTCGTAAAGTGGTTCCCGGTAAAGGGCAAACCTTTAAAAAATACCGTAACATTAAAAAAAAGAAGCTTAATAATTTTTTAGCAATTTTTAATGCATGCTTCCGTGCTTTTTTCTGCACTACTAAAAGCCTTACACGCCCCTGATGCACAGTTTTCCTGCTGTCACGAAACCATTCAGGCTCATAATCTTCCACAAATCCGACCAGTCTGCTGTTTCACTGTAAGTTAAATGTATCCCCTTTTGAGAACGACCAGGAAATAGCCATGCATCTTGCGACTTTCCATCGCTCTTCCGGCTAGATATTACAGTACAATGATTTATCAAGAGAGACAAAACCAGACTAACTAATTTTATTTGAGTTAACATTTCAAATCCCCTTTTCTCAACAAGATAATATATTTTTTTTAACAAAAAAGGAGCAAATAGAAACAAGTTTTTTAAAAAGTCATCATTTTCATAATAAAAAGCCAAGTACATACGTGGAAGTGATCAGGCTCAGAATATGAATTCTTTGGAATTGTTCTGCGGTATAATCCTACAGAGCAGGTAGGTATATACAATGAGGTAAGCTTGCTTTTTACTAAATGAAATACAATGGATAATAAATTTTTTGAGCTAAATGCAATTTAAAGCCTAGTTGTAAAAGATATTTTTTCCAAGAATCAACTCCAATGGCTTTTTTATAAAGTAAAACGACAACCAAATGCACATTGTAATATTTACGCAAGTTAAAAGTACAAATTTCCCAACCGGAGGATGACGTAGTCTTAAAAAAAGACGCTCAGGTAATTATTTCATTCATTTTTTAGAAGTTAAAAGCAACAAGGAATGTTTTTATAACAAAAATTTTTGTAATTAGCATATCCTGAGGTAAGGAAGATACACCACCATTATTCATTATAGCATCATTGGTAAGGTGTGGATTTTGTAATGAATGAATACATTAATTTGCATACTGATTGGATTAAATAATAAGGCTGAGCTTTGTCATTAACTGAACCACGCAAAACAAAAGCAAACTCATAAACTCCTGTTATTAAGAAGAAGCTCGACTTTGTTCGTTCCCTGCATGATTTCGTAACTAGTAACTCACTATTTTCTTTCAAGTACGTATGTACTTACGTATTTTTTAAGATTTTGTATTTTCATATTACAAAATATACGGTAGGTTAGTTTTCCACTGGCACTACCTTTTCTTGTGACTTCTTTTCCATACACATCTCTCGCATTCTTATTAATACGAAAAGGGTCGTTTACAGTTCCAAACAAACTTTTACCATTTTATGAGGTTTGACTAAAATCAAAGGTATGTATTTGCATTTGCAAAATTTTCAAAGAAAAGTTGATCAAAAGTTATTTCCTTTATACCAACTTTAAAATAATCAAGGACATGCATAGGTACACATACTGTACAAGAAGACCGTTTTCATACAAAATTGTTCATGTTCTTTTGTCGGAAAGTAGAATAACTCGAATTTTCTATTTTCTTTGAAAACTTCCTTCAGTACGGTGCAGCAAACATCATAAACAACCATGATTTAATATCACTAAACAATCATCATCAGTGTCAAGTAAACAGGGAATAAACAAAGTTGGTTAATAATTTGATGCACAGAAGTGGTATAACCATTTTTATTGGCGACTAAGCAATTATTGCAGGTAGGCAGAGACAGCTCAGTAGTAGTAGTAGTACAGCAGCGTAGCCAAATGTCTTTCAATGCATATACATTCAGGTAATAATCGTTTTGCATTTATGCGTTACTACATATGCAAAAAAGTAAGTGAATTTTCATTCCACAAGAATGACATCATGATCCCAATTTGAATCTTAATATACCTATATTACCCAGTCATACATGTATACATTTATATTCTTGCGCATATAATAATAATGATAATATGATTGTGTGAAGAAAAGGGCTATATTATTCTTTTTCTGTATGCATAATTATTTTTGCACAAACCATATAAATCCGCTGCCTTTTTCAATTGAAAGTTAATATCATTTGAGCTACAATTTTTTATCAACTTTTTAACACACAAACTGCACATCAATAATACGCTGCCCGTTGTATCCTCTACCTGTCTAGAATCTTGTGTTATGCTAATGTTGATAGTGATATGTGATAGCGGTGATAGTACTATAGTAGCTCTGCTGCTATCAATCCAATTTTCACACTTTTGTCGATGTCGCCGACAAACTACCAGAACATTTTTCTTACCTGTGTGTGTACTCCTTCACTTCTAATCTTTTGCTTTTATTCCAATTACTAAGTATGATCATGATCATCATCACCATCAACATCGTCGTCGTCGTCGTCGTCATCATCATCATATCATTCTAGCATCTATAAAGAGTAATTGCCTTCGTAGCAAGCAAAGCTTGTTTTTTTCTCGTGGCCGATGGCTTCACTCAATTACAACAACAATGAGTACGTACGTTCTAAGTACCATCTTTTGGCTCCGGTACACTCTTGAATAGGTACTATCATGTGGTCAACGAAGAAAAAAAAATTTAACATCGTCTGAGGTGCCATGATTCGCTCTCTATTTAGAAGCATAATATAAAATAAAAGTATTCAGTTTGTTGCTTGAGCTATTTTCTTGTCAGATAAATAGGTATGATGATCTCATCATCTCATTCATGAATGAAAGAAAAAAAAGTGAAGTGAAGTGTGAGCAAGTTTTAATGTATGCAAATGCAACAAAGGAAACAGCTTGAAGCTCCTCAACACGACAAAAATGCTTTTTAAAAAGCTGACCAGTAGAAAACGATTATTGAATTTTCATTCATTGTCTAATTTTTTTCATGCTTTCAATAATTCCCTTGTAAGTTGCCAAAAGCACGTAGTAAATGTAGTGGTAGTAGAAGTCGTTGTAGTGGTAATAATATATGTATGTTGTATGTAGTTGACAGACATTAAGTTGATTTTTGCATGTTTTTCTACAACACCAAATAATAATAAGCGACTTCAATTTTTCAGCATAAACTTTTCACCATAAACACACCACTTACTCGCTCACTCCAGTTCTTTTTTTTATAGTGCGACCACGACCAACAAAGTTTTTTTTTGTGATGTGATGATATCAAGTTTTTGGACGGTTCACTTTTAGACACGACAGTAAATAATGCGACAACGGCAAAGACTTTATCGACTGTGCACAGTGCAGTGTAAGGATTTGTAGGGAAAAAAATGACTATTTATAGAGATGCATAGTACATCATATTATGACTTGTGGCATTTACTTGTCATGTCAGTGTATTGAAAGAGTCACGTAGTCAATAAAATCTTCACCCGTCCACATGACGTATTTTACGGCACATTAAAAGGACACACCTGAGAAGGGAAAAGATAAGACTGAACATACAGAAAAGTTTGCAACAGACTAGCGCATGTAAAAAAGAAACCATATAAAAGAGATTTACCTCTTCTTTTTCTTCTTCGTCTTAAAGTCATGCTTGTTGTTGTGATATGCATCTACATGGTTGATAATAAGGAGATTTGATCACGATCTTTATCTTATCGCTGTAATAATATCAACAGGAATTGCACAACAGTTCAACACAGAAGCCCCATAAAAATCAGCAAATGTGCCACCACTATCAACAGCAGCAGCAGCGTCCGTCTATTGATGACAGCCACGTTATACCACTTTCACGACACGACAGGGGATCACTGCACGGGACGGCTGGATAAATATATTCATTAGAACCATAATAATCTAAAAAAAAATGTTACTATAAAGATGCCTATACTATATAATCCCCCTCCGTAATTCCATACTGTAAAAAAATACACAAATTGTATATAAAGTTTCTTAATGAATCTGGTCAATTCTCAGCGGTTGGTAGGGATGTATGCACAAATGTAAAATATAATGACATCACAAAGATTGTGTACGAGCAAAATTAAGATGTATACATACTTCATTATTATTGTCGCATTGCATTCATAGCTGGAATCTGTTGAAAATTAAATTAAATCTGCTTGTGTTTATAAATTTATATGAGTGAAATTGATTTTTATTATTGTGGTAGAATTGGACAAGCTACAAAAAAAAATTGACGACTCAATTTACCCTTGTATATATGTATGTGTTAGTTATGTAAGTAATGCAACAAGTTTTTTTTTTCGTTTAAGGATGTGCCAAGTGCCAAACCGGATAGCGGATGGATGGACAGAGAACTGCTCTGGATTTTTTCTTGTTTTATTTTTGATGGCTCTACTACTGAACCATAAATTATGCTAGCTTTATTCACTCCTTTCACCATCCCTTACTATATTTAATTAAATTAATTAAGTAGCGCAAACAGGCAGTTACGATTTTTATTTAGATTCCGTAATTCACAATGAATTATGCAGCAGCAGCAGCGTGACAACGAAGTTTGCTTCTTTTTGTTGTATTTACGTTTATTATCGCCGACTCTTTTCCTGCAGCAGCCTCAGCAGTATCATGAAGTACATTACTTTCTTCAACCTAAAATTTTTACATGTCATGTATTTTCTGTAATGCTCCAAAGCTGCGGCAAGTCTCTTATATTGATTCATGGTAAGCAATCGACACTGAGCCATTGAATCGAAATAATAGGTGACCCTAATCATCATCTCATTTATAGCATCGTCATCCAAAATATTTGTCGCTGACAATACAATATTATTTACCTTTAAGCTATCCAGAAGGATTAACTACAATTTTCCATACAATGTCAGTAAAGTAAACAAACCTTTCTTGTCGTTTGCGTTTCGAAAGAAATTTGTATTTAATACTTTTGTTTTTTTACTGCATTCCATAGACCATACTAACTGATGCAAACTACCTACCTGGTACAGATTTAAAAGGAACCAGGTGGGTTGTAGACTGTTTAGTAGACTCTCACGATGTCCATGCTTTTCAAGTTAGCAGTACATTGTGCATTTCTACAAACACGGTTTTTATTACTCTACCAGTGACCAGTACACACGAATCTCATAAATCTGTGTGGTTGTAATAAGCAAACAAAAAAAAAAAACAAAATGTGAAGATTACTATTCGATTTTTATTTATGTAAGGATTTATAGTGAATAGGCCAAATTGGCCACATAGCACACAGTTTGTAGGCAACTTTAACTATTGTATTGGCGGATTAAGTAACATATTTACGAAGAAATAATTCCTCTGTAAATGTGAGAAATCCTGCTATGCCGCGTTATAGCTTATTATTATTACCCACCTTCCTTTCTCTTTGTTCTCGATATCCTGGTGGTGGTCAAATCCAAGAAAGAAGAAAACGTGACATAAAATGTTTAGCCTGTCGACTTTACACACAGCCTTCTAATACCAGTGTAACGCCGAACCAAACACTTTCCAATGGTTGCATTTTCTGCCTTGTTTGTGTGTGTGCAACACCATCATTCTTCTCATTTTGTGTTTATTTGCTTCCCCTGATTCAAGTCCTGTGAAAAAGTGAATTCTTTAGAGGTGATATAATTCTTTCTTTTTTTTTTTGGTGTTTTCTTTACAGATTAAAGCAAAGAGGATATTGTTCTGCTTTATGATGCGGTGCATCAACTTTAATGCGTATAATAACATGACGTTTCACATCCTGAAAATTCCCTTTTGTTAAGCTGAAGATAATGCTTATCATGCTTGTATACTTTATTAAATCGTTCACCCGAATTCCTAGAAAAATTGTGTGGCAATGCAATGTCGTGTCATTATGGCATAATCTCCGTTGTTGTTCCAAATGTATAAAGTTTTATGCGTTTCCTTGCGTCTCGTTCCAACTTCAAATTCAATAGGTGATAGGATTGCATTGTGCTCAATCGCTGTATTTGTTGGCGCTGGTGTCCATAATAGATTTTTATCACATATTATTAGTCAGCGCCCACCATCACCTCACCGAGAAAGTGAGTATACTGCTATATTTATCTACCTATCTGCTAGTATGTATGTGTTTCCTCTCTCACGTTTCACTATGTGCGTGTGTGTTGTGTGTGCCATTGTTTGGCAAGAAAAATACTCCAGGAATTTATTCACGGCTCGTTAAATTCCTTTCTGTCAAAAGTATTTAGAATCTATTCAACATGCTTCTTGAAACGGCAATGATTGACATCTATCGCTGCTTTAGCATCTACGGGTTATATAGGTTATTATGATGATGATGATGATGTAAGACGAAATTAAACTCACGATTTCATTCGTTGTTGGAATATTTTTTGAAGCGAGAAAAGTTGGAGCACCATCCAAACCTTAAAAACTCAAGTAAAGAGCACTTCAATGCTTTAAATTGATTACAATAAACAATGAGAACTACATAGTTATTCAACTTTTTTTTCATTTTGTAATGCAGCCGTGCTTCAAATTTCTATTTTAACAAAATACCCACTTATTGCTATAACTGTGTGATTTACTCTCTTTAAAAATATCAGAAACTCATTTCTTTTCACGCCAGAATTTAGATTTATATATTGTCTGGTAAATGTGCGCTTGAATATATAATACTTTTTCTTTTGAACTGATTTGGTACGTGTTGAGTTTAGAGTTGCAGTGCGTACCTAAAAAGGGGCAAACTGAAGCAGCTCATGCAGCATTACCACTAGCTGTCACCTGAATAATATTTCACACTTTTTACTCCTGATTACTTCACTATGGTGGAGAAATTCATGGAATTGAAAGTTATTTATGTGACGGTTCTGTTTGGTATGTCCTTACATTCAATGAGATGATAGTTTTTTTAATGCAACCCTGTGTACAACATGCATGTATACATATATGCTAAGAAATTTTTGTAGTAATGCACTAATAACAATAATTTGTGCGGAACCTTGCTCGTTATATCCATGTACCCTTGGCTTAATGAACTCTTTTGAAAACGGACAGAGACTTACTGAGAATAGAACGTTTATCCAGTCAACTATGCGTAAGTACAATAAGTTGGAGAAAGGGAAAAAATGACAGCGACTGAGAAAAGCAAGATCACAATGACATACACGACAGGGTGATTGTAGTAATCGCTGGATTTAAAATAATGAATAATGCCACAAAGGGTTTTTGAAGATGCAATAATGATCACCAGTAAAATACCTGTCGTTTGTCATACTTTTTATGAAGAATAGATAATCAACCGAGATTCGTGCAACAAGCTAGTAAAATTTTTTTTGACCTGATATATGTTTAATGTCGTAGAACACGATGCTTAGCATTTATGCCCTTTTGACCATGCTACGAATTTTCAAATGATTTCACTTGATTGCACTCTATTCAACAGGTAGATAGGTGCGAGCTGCAATAATGCGCTGTAATATTTTTTAAGTGACACTTTAAAGTGTCTTGGGTTAAGTTTGAAATCTGGAGGAATGTAATTCACATCAATTCTACTGTAGTGCATCTCTGCTTGCCCCTCATATTAGGGAAAATTGAATGTTTATAAGCGTCAAGTTTTCTAATAATTATTATAAACGCAATCACTCGATAGCGTTCGGTTTGCGTACAATTAATAATAATCTGAACGTAATTTAAAACTCCTTTTTACTAAATTTTTTTTCTAGATGCATTCAGACAGAAGATGAATATAAACTTGAACTTGATTTGTGACCGTTGTTATTGTTAGTTTTACACCCGCATGCATTCTACGCAAGCAGAATTCTCTTTTGTATACAACACTAATCCTACTATTATTTATTGCATAGGTATATTTATTTTTTTTACTATTAGTACGGCCATTCAGAGAAAAAAAGATGCAAGTCAGTCAGTCTATTCTGCGGAGTTTTTTGATATATCGTCATTTCATTACAATGCAACGCTGTATATAATATGCCGTTTTGTGGGTTGCCGTCTCCTCTCTCCTTGTTCTTATATAAATCCAACCTCATCTTCTTTGAAAGATACAAGTCAAGCCAAGCTAGATGAGATGAGCATAGGAGAACATAACAAAGAGTTTGTACACACACATTATAATAGTAGTACTTACACAATGTTTCATACCTATAAAATACATACCTACGTAGGTAGCACAAGTATACATGTTCAATTTTATTCGTATATACAACCAACTGCAAGATCTAATGCTTCAGTCAGATGTAGCAACTGACCGAAAGGACCAGAGAAGAGCAGCAGCGGTGATCATTATTACCAAAAAGGAAAAAATCTTTCTGGACAAGGAGAACGGTTTTGTATGAAGAGGAAAGAGCGTATCGTTGTTTCTGATTTGGAAATTCCATAAAGTTTATAATGATATCACTCAATTAGTTAATAAGTTTTATTGTGACAGCACATTAAAGTCTTTGAAATTGAAATTTATAAAAAGTATACAACTTTTATTACTTTCCTTTTTTTGCTGCTGCTGTCATTTGATGTTCCAAGCTCTTTCGGTTTGGTATGATTTTGTACTTTGTCTTCTAAATGAGTTGAAAATAAAGACGAAATAATATGAATTCAAGTAATCCAACATCTGTCTGAGTACTTGCTTGCCATGAAACCATTTGCATAGGAAAAATCTTGAAGCAATAATAATATGCATTCGCACAAGTTAGTAGTAACAGTAATAACATTGATTTAATTAATGAATTTTTTACACAAATAAATTCATGTGACAAGTGGAAATGATCAATGGAAAAAGTGTCAATCTGTTTTTGTTACCATTTTGAAGAAGCAATTTATTTGATGCATCAGTGTTGTCCAAACTGTTGATTGAATATATTCTACCTAGAAAACTGATTGAGTAAGCCGTAACAGTTCTAAATAATAATTTTAATTTGTAACAGTTTTTAAAAGTGTAAAGTAAAGAGTTAATCGAATAAAAATACTGGATACAATAATGCACTTTAGAATGGCTATTTCACAGGTAAGTATCAAAAAATATTATCATGCCTATTTTTATGCTTTTGTAAAATTAAGGTCAATTTAAACTCATATATTTTATGGGAACTGAGTGATTTCTTAAATCACCTAAAGACATCTTGTTGACACACAATCATTTATGCATTATCGATTTTCTTGCTTACAATCACTTGTACTTTCATTTAACGTATTGATTTAGTCATGCTTCCTTATCTTAACTGCTAATAAATGTCAAACTCTAACACGCGTGTACGTGACTTGTTTTATTCGATTTCGCATGCTGCTGCAGTATGTAGAGATGCACGGCCACAATGGAACTGCTCTATCAATCTTCCATCGGTAATAATTGTCTTTTTATGCAGAGATGCTAAAGAATGGCTGTCTTGGGCACTCAAGTGAGTGCTTGTCCGGACAATGGTACTTGTCTTGAATCAATTGCCTTTGTTGAACTGAATGACAAATATCATGAATTGATATTTTCGTGTTTGCAATAAATCAGTAGAGGAAGAAGGAAAATGTAGCCGAGAAAGTTGCCAAATTTTCCTTTTTTCATATAGTTGGCACAACCCTGACTGGGTTAGTAACCCAGCTAAGTATTTAAAATGTTGACTTTTTCTATAAAAAAAACTCTCATGCACATATACCTCTAAACTGTACTAAAGTAAATACACAATGTGCTGATAATGATCAGAAAAATGTCGTATCATTTTTTAGTAAAAAATGTTACACCCTTGTTTCTCTTTGTGATATTTTTTAGAAAAGCTGATGGTAATGTTCAAGAATGGCGATTATTGTTGTAAAAAGTTTAGAAATGACGTCATTTTATTTATAATAAAATATACAAAACAGAATATTATGGAACCACATGAAAGATAGTGACCGGATAAAAAATAGAAAAAATAATAACATGCATGATTATATGTATTCAACAATAAATGAGCAATTCCTTTTTATAAAATAGTGAGTTGAACACTGCTCTGTAAACATAATTATCTCATCATATCAAGATCACTCTCCGAACTGAAATCATCGATTTGCATAAATGAATTTTACACTACTTACTTTCCTTTTTGCTCATCCAATTTTGCATACGGTCATAACTTCAGCATTTTTTTCTCATGGAAAAAGAGTCAATGAAAAGAAACCTGGGTTGGGAATCTCTTGCAAAATTGGCAAATATTTATAATGTTAGTTGTTCTCATCTTGGAATTAGAGAGATTGACATATGAGATTCATTTCAAACTGGTGTGTAAAAATGACAATCAACAATAAATATTTTGTGGTGATCAGTGTAAACCACCCAGTTGGCCATGCTAGTTAATAAGGCAATAAATTCTCAGGAGTATATGCCATCAAATGTGCACAAGGCTTACCGACATCAATAAAATATGCAAACCCTTTAATTCAACGCTACGCAAGCAGTCATATAAGAGACTTGTTCCAAAAAATTGACAGATTGTTACTTAGATTATTGTGGTATAAGTTGAAAAATTCACCAACACTTACCTACCTTAATTTTCATATTAGCATTGATATCTGAAAATGCAAAAAATAGGTGCTAAATATACCATAACTGATAGAATATAAACTTAAATGGAAGTGTGTAATCCAAAACCTTGCATAGCTTGCAGAAAATGTATGACAAAAGTATTTCTAGTAGATTAAAAAGTTTCAATATAGTTCCATCTACTACTGCTGCTGCAGTTTAGTAACAAATAATTCGACTATATTATGCTATTTAGTATACATACCTATTTGAGTTTTAAAAGTGTAGAATTTTCCTCAACTTTCTAGTTTCAATTTTATTTACTAGCTTATTTTGTTCTAATAAGAAATCAAGCTTCCGAAACTCTCGAGAAAAAGATTTTTTTTCAGAGGGTACCCTCTGAAACTGGAACAAAGGACTAATAAACTTTGAATGCTGTCAATATCAATAACTGTAGTTGTATGCGCGTTGAAACTCCATTCGTTTACAGATCTGCATTATGAGTCATTATTAAAAATTATTTTTAAAATTTTGGCTATTTATTTACTCATCATCGGAACAAATCTTTGATCTGTAGCGTGATTCTCTCTAGGTTTGCAAATTTATTACCTTTATAACTCTTAAAGTACATAAATCTTGTTTCTCTCTCTTGTCATTTAGGATTGATAAAATGATTAGATCAGATTGTTGCACACAGCGTCCATAAATAAGTTGAGTTAGGTCATTCTATTTTTGCATTGATGTAGTAAAAGCATTTTTTATGCATTATTATTATTACCAAAATAAAGTGTTTGTTTTGTTAAATATGTCATTACGTTGTTGATGTTGCCAGAAGAGTGCGTAAACCGCTTTTTCTTGATATTCATATTAAGTAGTAACACTTCCAATGAAACCCTGGCTTTTATAGTACTTGATTTCTTTGCATTATCAAATTACATATTATTATGCACAAGTCGAAAGGACAGGAACATTAATAGCAAATAATGGAAATGTGCTACAGTTTTTTTTATTCATTTTTATAACTTTTTATAACAACGATGGGGTTTCAAATATGATAATAAGTTGAAGTATGAGATCATCAGTAATGCTACGTTGTTTGTTGCCAGCTTTTTTTCAATTGAAATGAAATAAATGACATGATGCGATCTCTGAATGATTTTGAAACTTTGTTCTCCCTATGAACTGACATATTACACATAAAAAGTTAAATATTATTTTTTACCTATTGGATATTCAGGTATTGGCTTTTGCTTTACATGACGTCATTTCTTAATTGGCTAATAAATAATATATATGAAAAAAACGATACTATAGGATTTGATCTGATGATACTGGCTGATTATCTTGTTCAAATAATTTTTGTGATAACTTCCGGTAGCATAACCCAAAGTTTATATTTTACTCATATTATTAAAATATAAGCATTATTAATTTCTCAGATGATGAATAAATTTATCGTGTTCGCGTAAGTGATTGGTAAATTACTTTTCAAACTTTGAATGCCTCAAAAGCTGAGGTTCACTCACATTTTGCTAAAATTCCTGTAACGTTTTAACACATAAAAATATGGTTCACATCTTTAAACTGATAACGATAACGGGCATAATATTAATAAAACTCTATTGGGGTTATTATGGCCATGCAAACAGATAGTGTTATTCTATGTGTACACACATGTCAAGCGGTGTATGTGTTCTAGTCTTCTTTTTTTTTAAAAAAAAGAGGGATGATAGAGAGGTATTTTATGTATTCATGTCCTAACAGCAACCTGAAGAGAAACATGAGCTCATCTCTTTTATTAAAAAAAAGTTAAGGGCAAATGCACTAGCAACCACCATATATATCATCATTCTTTGCCACCAACACCGTCAACAAAAACCACCATTACGTTGTAATACACAATGACCACCACCTTCGTTTTTTTGCTAGTTTATGTCATAGACTTGTACTCATACCTGCGTACAACAAACTCTATGTGTCTGCTTTGTTATTTATAAGTAGTTTGTTCATATTCAGATCATACTATATAAAATATACAATTTATATTGCTACTTTTTCCTACATATATATTCTAGCTCATGATATGACAGATTTTTATGCTATAATGATAATCAAATGAATATTCTTTTTATGTAGTTCAACCGATAAAGTTTTCCTAGACATGGTCTTATAAGAACCACCTGTGTATTCAAGGATTACATGTTTGGTTCCATGCAGAAAAAATTATAATTTCCCAAAGTCGATAGTTCTTGAAACTTTTTTGTCCGATTTGACCTCGATCAGCAATATCTGTGGTCTAATTTGACAAGTAATTTTCGAAACAAAGCTGTTCCATAAGCGATATATTGCTAGGTATAGTTTAGGATTTTCAGAAAGAAGAGTTTGCAAAGTAAGTAACTTAATTTATTGACCAATTTAGCCGAAAGTTTTGCAATTCTTAGTTTACCTGCATGATTCAAATATTTGATAATATAAACCCAATAAACCAATAACAATTGTTGTTAACAAGTTTATTATTATTTTAATTCACGAAGCTAATTTTTGTGTGAAATTAAAAGCATTAAGAAAGTTCACTCAATAGGCCAAGACTGAACTCATTGATTGTGACAAGAATATAAAGTAATTGCAAGTATTTTATTCAGATTTTTGGTGAAATCTGAGAGGAAAAGCATGAAATTCAATGCCGCTTATATGAGACAACATGGCGCTATTGTCGTAAAACTATATTTGGTACACTTTTGGCAAGCTGCCATAATGGCTACCTGACACTATATCACCAAAAAAATTGTTTCTTACTGTTGTAAACAAG
Source organism: Lepidocyrtoides sp. E14 (assembly GCA_027743805.1). Classification (NCBI taxonomy): domain Eukaryota; kingdom Metazoa; phylum Arthropoda; class Collembola; order Entomobryomorpha; family Entomobryidae; genus Lepidocyrtoides; species Lepidocyrtoides sp. E14. The sequence goes on along the minus strand of JAHZMZ010002772.1, from coordinate 4,452 downwards.
ATAGGGTTACATTTATTATTACGTCACCGATAAAAACAGCACGTATTAAAAATTCAATATCAAATCTACAAAAAGCTACTGCAAAATGAATTGGGCGAAATGCAAATTATTAAAATGTGTAAAGTTATCTTGGAACACATAACCAACTATGCATACATAAGGAGGATATTTTCCAGCTGGAAAATGTAGTCATCAAAATCAATTAGCTTTTTTTGCATCATCATAAATTGCACCCATAAATATTTCCATCTCAATTTATGATTAAAACTACCATTTTTATTACGCTCATTTATACAATAGACGTTATGTACTTGATGGATTAGCAAACGCGGGGGTGTTTTGTGCTTTCTATTTTATGAATGAATGAGAACATCATTCTGTCATCATCCCCCATTGATATAGTTAGTTTGCTCTCATATTTGATAAGCAAAAAATTGCACAGGATTTATCTAGTTTTTATGCCCATCCATTTCCCCACTCCTTCTAATTAAGCCTAGGAACTCTGGTTCTTTATAGATTTGCGAAAAAAATGTAATTTCCACATGCCATGCCCTCGGTCAACTTGAAAAGTAATTGCATAAAAAATTGATGAATGAAATTCTTGCTCTTTTCTTCTACCCATTCAGGGATGAACTAACCACGCTAATAATCTTTTTACGGAGAGCCGTCAATAGCATAATATTTAATAATAATAATATTACTACTACTCCTACAACTTTTACATCATCGTACAAAATCCAGTAATTACATGATGATGATTTCAACCCCTTCAATCCATTTTTACTAACTCCATATGCATGCATAATATAATATTATCCAAATTAGATATTTTTCTGGTCTGGAAAAAATGGGTGGCTCCTCGAATATTGAATTTTCAGCAATAGCCCCCGTGGTCGTCTTCATCGTCGTCACTGACACAACTTGAGTGATGACAGTAGAGATATGTGGCAAAATGAGGAGAATGTTATGGAAGACGAGTACGTAAAAGAGAAAATTTTTATGAATGAAGTGATTTTAAGGAGTCTCTCCATTTTTTTCCCTTGGTCATACAGTAAATATATACAAGCACATATCGTAAAGATATGTAATATATTGTTTTCTTTCATGTAACAACTTGTTTTGCTGCAATGATGAGTCATAATCGCTTATTCTCTCATAGTGTCATATGCCACCACCATCACCATCGCCGCTGGGTTCATAATAATATGCATACTGTAACACTGATTGAACTTATACCTCTCATCCTCCTCCTACTACTACTTGTTATAATAAAAAACACACGTACGCATTATTATGCTAATTTTTAAAGTAGTTGACGAGGTTTTCATTGAGAAAAATGAACTTATTGCGTGGTGGCTGGTAGTAGTGGATCTTTTTTTTACCTCACCTTAAATCAGATGAGATGAGAAGACAAGAAAAAAAAACGCAATTTTCATAGCATGCATCGAAATGTTGTACGTATAAAAAGCTATGATAATGATGGAATGAATAGAAATAAGTGGGATAGGTTGTTCAGCGACGAGGGTTATTTATGTGTATCGTAATACAAGTAAATAAAAATATATTAAATAGCGTGTGTGGACCGTGGAGTGGATGTGCAAATAATGTTAAATACAATTTATCCTTTGACGTACTTTTTGCATGAATTCTTTAAACTTTTTTGCACGCATTCAAATGTGCAGTTTCTTTCTGCTGTGCAAATTATCATTTTTTGCAAATGAGCTTGAATGAAATGATCAGTCATCTTAATGGGCAATATCATGCACATATATAAATAGAAAGGTTTATGTTATAGGAGTTGTGTACACAAGTAAAGTAAAAGTAGTAACCTCTTTTGTGGTTGTGACAAAGTAAAAAAAAACTTCAACTTTAACCCTACAATATTGTTAAACGCTGCTTGAGACCCCGAGATAATGTAATTTTTCATTTTGTCTAGTTTATAATATTATGTAGTTTTAGTTCTTGGCTCATCCATAATCAGACAAGATAATTTATTTCTTACTATTTACAACAAGTGGTCTGGTGTGGTACAAAGAAATGATGGTGGGAGAGAAATTGATAGACATGATAATAAATATGAGGGGAAGTAGAGTGAAAGAATAAAATGTGCTGCTTTTTCAATGTCTGTAACAGTTTGTTGTATGTCAATATTACAGATTTTTAGGTGCAAGGTTTCGGGACAGAACAAATTTTCTCCGACGGATAGCTATTGGGGGTTAATATGGTGGCATTCGGTGTGATCATGACTATTGTTGAAGAGGATAGAGTGGCACTTTGCAGGATGATGTACGACCACTGCTGATGTAGTGAAGTATTCAAAAGAAAATGTGCCCCACAGGCGATAGTTCTTGCCCCTTGCAGTTAGTACGTTAACGAAGCCAAGCCTAGATTCAAAGAATATATCACATCATTATTGTTGTTATTATTACCATTGTTGATTATACTATCTAGTGGTAGGTACATAAAGTGATGGTATCATATTAACGATAATGATGATGATCAGCACTCTTCTTCTGCAAGGGTATTGCATACCTACCTCGATAATTTTGGATGTGGCTCATTAGAATATAATATGGGTTATCTCAGCCAGGTGCGGCTCTGGTCATTTTGACCAAGACAAGGCATTGACTAGTTTGTTTTACATTTTTTTGAAAATTTTAAAACTTTTAACGAGTAAAAATATGTTTCTAAATAAATTGTTGTTGTTGGCTTTTGTAGAAACTGGAGCTTGGCAGAAAATTATTTATTAACGAGGTTTGTACACAAATTGATTCGTTTGACTAAATGCGTTGTTTTTTTGCTTAAAATAAAACATTTCCTGTGTTGATATCCATGTATTCATACATAAAAACGGCGATATTGTTTTACCGTCAACCTCATTTTACTTTCTTGGTGATTATGTTTAATAACAAAAAAGAGATATTCGAGTAAATTTTGCCCGAGCAAAATCAGCCAGCAAAAGTGTGGTTGTTGTTGTTCCAACACTAATAATAGCAATTTGAGTAGTGACCAGTCATTCATTCTGCTGGTACAACTTTGCATAAAATTATTGTCCCAGAGGAACGAGCCCATTCATTCAGCTGTCTAAAATTTTACTACCTCGTGCTCATTAATAATTTAATAATAATATATACTTGGGCAAAATTTTGCCGCTGGTTATGTTCAATCATACTAACTTACCTCAGCTCAACAAAAAACAACATAGCAGGTCTATGAAAAGACCAGCATTTATAACCTTTTTGTATTCTTTGAAATTTCATCTGTAGTGGAAGATGGACTGCTAAAAGGTCGCATCGTTCATTCACAAAATTAAGAATGAAATACCGAAATAAATTTTACACATTGTACTCCAACTCCACAAGCCGCCATAGACGAAACGATAGGGCAAGCTTTGTTATTTTTGCTGTTCATTCATAAAAATCTAATTTCAAGGGGATGAAAAAGGAGCAGCTCGCGATAAGTTAACTTGGTGCTGTTCGCTTCATTCATTAATTTCTAACTAGACTTGCTTAATAATGCCAAGATGGAGAGGTGGTAATGTCTGTTGTTGGTCAGTCAATGCATACTGGCAGCTACATTTGTAGCAACTTTATATATGAATATATGTACTGTACAATACACGCAGTCAATAATCAAAAGTTCCAACATATATTTACTTACCTTGCCCATTTTTGTCTGTCTTACATAATAAATATTAAAGTACAATAGAATGAATGCGTTCAAGATGCATGGGATGTCAAAGACGGCACTTTTTCCATGAATGTGTAAAGCTATCTAGTATATAATCTTTTCTGAATAAAAAATAATGTTACGCTGCTGTATTGCATGACATACAACAAGCCATCATCATCCTCAATCTCCATCAACTGGCTGTATAGTGTGAATAAAAACTACCACTATTTTTTGAGGACAAAATGAACAGCAAAGAAGTTGTGAATGAACAAGAAAAGAACCCATTAACAATACCCTCATCTATCATGAATGAACCATGACTCATTTCAATATCAAAAGGTCTGTTTTTTATCAATTTGTTAAAAATGGAAGAAAACGAAGAAAAAACGTATTTTGTGTGTTTTCTTGGCTTCACTTTTGAGCGGTAATAAAAAAACTAAAGAAAACTATTATTACCTGTTGTGAGTATAAAAAGGTTTGTCGTATGCCAAACACATGGATAAGTTTAGGTGAAAAATTGTGTGTATTTGAATTGTTTTGTTACGTACATGCATTATATTTATGCATAATAAAATAATAATATTTCATGATATATTTTAAGCAGTCGAGTTTGCTGGAGTTATGACTGTTACCATTATTACGTAATGATGTGCGTGTTAGAAAAAGTTTTTTTTTTTAAAGAAAACGTATGTATGAGATTTCCTCAACTCCACTTGGATCAATATAAAATGTATTATTACCACCAGTAAGAAATGACCGATTTGTTACTGAATAGAATTA
>JAHZMZ010002771.1:0-11729 GCA_027743805.1 Lepidocyrtoides sp. E14 | reverse complement strand
GGGTTACCTTCATTATCATGTACACCTTTACATATTTGCAAAACTTGATGATGACTTTTGAAAGTCTTTGCGTCTCGTATTATCGCGCAAATCGTGTGAAACAAATATGCGAAACCAATGAAACTCGTAGTGCGAAACAGCCAAAGATGTGACTAAGATTAGAGCCCTTGCTTGCTAATAAGGATTTATAATTTCCAAAGTTACCCTGTAAAATTCCGTCACGAGTATTGCATAATATTCTGTATACCAAAAGAGCAGCAGAAAGTACTTTTCATGGTCAAACCGTCAAAGCCAAATTGTAAAACTGATATAAATTGCCTCTATGCATTTTTTATCTCTCTTCCCTACTCATACAAATCGAATTCGATTCGACCCTTAGTCTCAAGATAACAGAGTTTTGAGAATTTCTCACGACTTGCTTTTGCCTTTTTTGCTGCTGAACTCATAACCATGTCGAATTTGGATAAACCACCTAAAGTCCCACAGCCACAGGTAACCTGAAGCTGATACTTTTCAGACCAAACTATTGTCTAGCGGAAAAAGACAATTTATTTAGTATTAACACCACAAATCTATTATATTTGAGCTAAAATGCTCGACGCACGTTTTCCGTGCTGAATAAAGAACCTTGACTGGCATTAAAATTCATATTTGCATTAAATTTTACTTAACTTTGCACAGTGCTTGGACCAGTATGGAATCAAACCGTGTACGGCAGAATACTTGGAACGGATGCGTTATGTATGCCGACAAAATTCTTACGATGTAAAAAAGTTTTTCGAGGAACATGACCCATTGGAATTTGGTTCCGTTTCTGGTAAATGAGGAAATAAATATTTAATGTAATGCGTTTACAATTTACATGAACTATGGTACAAAATATCTTTCATTTCAAGACTTTCACGGGTTATTTTTTAACGAAAATTACACCTCACTATGCTGTGAACTGTGAGGCTTGATTGCTCTCTACAGAGTGTTATTTTGAAATAAATTGTTTTTTTTTTGCATTGTTCATTATTTTATTAATCAAGTACTTTGAACAGACTACGTCTTCAAGTGCATTATGCACGAGAAGTTCATGTGCCAAACAGGGTTTTCCATGGAACAAATTCAGCTCATTTCAGACTTTTTTCGACTTCCTGATGGCACGATCTGCTATATGCGGCTGCATTACTTGATGAAGTCGGGTAAGTGTAAATACCAACACATGGATTTCCTAATACATGTTGCTGAAAAATATTTCTGAAAATAACATATATATTCATTTACATTGTACCAATTTCCACAGATGACAACATCGCTGATCAGCTACGTGAATGTGCTTCCCAGGTGCCATTTCCTGATGTCTCTGATGCAGCATTACGGGTCAGTGCATGTTTTTTTAGCATTCAAAGACTGAAAGATGGTCTACTATAAATACTCTTGATAAAATGGATAGAAATGACAGGACTGACAACATTCTTATTTCTCAATTTTCAAGTCGTGTGGAAAACGGGTTTTTGGGACAGAACCATGCGTGCCTGCTATTTTGGAAAGAATGAGGACGGCTTACTGGAGACTACGAGTAAAAATCACGGATCTCTTTCGTTGTTGCGATACAGAGTGCACGGGAGTTGTTCCAGGTAAATTATATACTTTGTGAAAATAAAAACAACGTCACGTCAAGTCTTGCAAGTATTTTTTCTAGAGTATTGTTTTACAACTACTGCGTGACGGAAAAAATGTTTGTCAGAGAAAATATCATGCGTAGGGCTAAAATTAAAGAATCTTTGAAGCCTTTTCTATTAAACTTGATGTTCGTTATATTGCCTTGGCTTGCAGAGGAAAAATTCCAATGCATAATGAATGAAACGATTTGGCCTGAAGCCGGGTTGACGGAACGACAGTTGGATGCCATCACAAACTACTATAGAGCGTACGACGACAAAATTGACTACAAAAGGATGTCGGACATGTTTGAGTCCAGTAAATACGTTTTATTTTGAAATTTTTTATACGGAAATCAGGGTTATTATAAGCTATATGCCTGATTTGACAAGTGAGGATTAGCAAACACTGTATGCATTAACACAAGTAGTTCTGTAAAGTCAAAGCCAAGACCAATATAAGCAAATTCTTTTGAGCTAGCAAACTCTTAAAAAAATGTATGGTTTCTTCAGAACACAATAAACAATATGTATTGAAGGTTTGACCTCCATAATTGGCATCAAACTCCAATGCAAAATAAAACACTTGTAAAGAAAATTGGAACACTGTGAAGCAAGTGTTCCGACGTACATAAATACATGCAGTGCTCTGTACACATATTTTTATTCTTTCAAAGTCTCGCCCACGTAATGAATTGCTTGTCGAATAATAAGTACCCAAAAGAGAGCTGACGACATTATGATTACAATTTATGGATAACAATATATATATATATATCTCAGTACAGGTTCATACGTAATTATTTGCCTGTAAGCATATTATGGTACATACTCATTCCAGTCGATAATAATACAACGGTACTCTTCTTTATGCCCCATACAATAATTTCATGAGAAAAAGTCACACACACACGCAGGAAAACGAGAAAAAAAGTATAAAGAGGTCGGCAATTCTATTATTAAACAAAAGTTTTTTCCTTCATTTATTTCACGTAGGTATGAGCTGAGAGCGTAGAATGACGTTTCATTCAATTCCTCATTTCATTAACTTGTTCCTATTTGATTCATGAGACCCTTCATTGTTTTTTCAGCTTTTATTAGAAAATCACGCAACATAGTACAACTTTCTCCACCATGAGAGCCTTTATAGGAGTGGAAAGTCACTTTACTTTTGGGACTCATATCTTTTCTTCGACATCTGTAAAAGTGTTCAATGCTCAATAAATAAAATAGTAAATACTCTTGCTTTGCCTTTGATTTCCAGAAACCTTCATGTAATAATTCATTAGTATTTCGGCAATTTTTGGCGCAATGTAAAATGTAGTTATTTCTGCAATGCTGTTTTGAGTTTAGACAGTCACAGCATGAAATATATATACAGTGTTTGCTATAAAAAATTCTTGATTACATCCGATTTCGTTATAGCCATGCAATTTGCTCATAGTTTAGTGTTTTTATCGTGTGACACTTTTAAACAATGTAGCGCTGAGTATTCAAGAACAAATTCAGTTGAACTACATAACCAAACGAGACCAACTAAAAAAACCCAAGCCAGTAAATGTTATGAGTGAAGAGGAAGACGAACAAATTAAGGAAATTCTGTTCAAAGTTGTGAAAAGGGCGGATAGGCACATCCTGACCACACTAAATTCCATATTCGAGAAGGTATAAAATCTGATATTGCTCTAATTTGTATATTTACAATTTAAATTAATCTTTCGGAGGTGACGCTTATTATTATTAGCTTTGCATGCATGATAACATGAAATTAGTTATTATTGCAAGACGTACACTTTGTAGTCATTATGAATTTAAATAGTTATGCTGGAAGAAGTGTCACGGACATAGTCATAACTAATACCTCTTATAATAAATGGCTACCAATTAGCTTCATTTTCTCTATTTTGCTTCCAGTTTGCCCACCGCCAGTCAGGAGAGACGACTGTTCCACATTTGCGGAGGTTTCTTTACTATTTAGACGCAGACTTGGCAGAATCCGATTTTACACTTTTGTGCAAAAAATATGCTACAAAGGATTACACAGTAAACTTTCTCCAGCTCGTTGAAGACTTGGACGATACGTATCATTCTCGAATTTGCCCACAACCTCCTCCAGTACCCATTCTTGGGGTAACTTGAGATCATCAAAAATTGATTTGTTTTCTGTAATTGAACCTACAACCTTTCTGAATCATTAAATTTCAAATACAACATCTTTCTAGGCTGACGGACCTGAAGATCTGGAGTATCAACCTTATTCAGAGGGAGCTGGGCGAAACAGCTCTGTTTGGGCACATGGAGCATGTAAGTGTGCTTCTGAAGATGAGCATTTGGCTGGAGCCTGCTTACCACCGGATTCAACAAGATTTTATATCGGAGGACCAGTTTCTGGAGGAATTGGACGTGCTCCTGTGATGGGAAAAGATTATATTCATAAACGAGCAAATGCTGGATTTGGTAAGAAAAAAAAATATCATTTTGTGGCAACGTCCCAAATCGGTACTTCCAATAAATAATAAATTCATGCGTGACCCAGTACATTAATTTAATTTGATCCCAAGTTCATATTTGGCAATTGAAAAAGCAATACAATACGCGAGTGAAAACATTTAAAGTCGAAAAGGAGAAACATGTGCTGATAAAAGTTTACTGCGATTTATGTTACACAGGCCAACGCTATGCTGGTGCGTATGGACTTTCCCCAGCAGCTGGAAAGCGTACAGCCATGCCTATAGGCTTTACAGGAGACAGTGCACCGAAACCGGGGCAAAGTGAGAGTATAGAGCTGAGAGGTGTGATGGAACGGTTACAACAGTACATTTATCGTTTCCGTGTCAGGGCAAAGGATTTTTTCAAAGTAATTGTGCAGTCTTTCATCTATTTCCAATAAATTAATTAAATGGATACATATATAGAGCATCATAATACAAACTATCAAAATCATAAATTCCATCAAAGTGAAAGCAAAGAGAGTAAAACTACACGCTTAGGTATTATTACAATTATACGAATCATCTTAAAATTGTCTGGTAAACGAAACAAAGTTGGTTGGTAAATGGCACTGATTTTATGCATTTTATGCATGAAAAGCCCAGTAAAAGTGTAGCATTATGATTAGCAATAATTGCCATAAATTCTATGCTATCCAGGATTTTGACCCACTAAACCATGGCTTCGTCTCTGCGAATCGCTTCCGTCGTGCTCTCACCACCATGGGAATTGGCTTGAACGGTCGTCTCGGCTTGACAGAAAGTGAATTGGATGCGTTAATCAATTTCTATCGATTGACAGAGGATTCGTCCATGGTTTGCTGGAGAAAGTTTGATGACGATATCGAGTCAAGTAATTGCTGCCTTTGATTATACCTATTATGTATTATGATGATATGTGCACACCCACCCACGTCGTTTTCTTAATATGACTAGCAAACTTTGTTAGCTTTATTGGGTCAAAGAAAAAGACCTCCTCTTCTGGTGAACATTGAATACTGTGTATAATGCAAACACCTTCTCCATTTCCTTTTTAGTCTTTATGCAGCGAGGCATTGAAAAGTTGCCTGCTATCTTGACACCATCTCCAGCAAGAATTGTTGCGTTACCCAATGTGGGAGCGACAAACATGGAAGATATACCGCTGCGAATCAGACAACTATCCAAATGCGCTGTGGCAAGGCTCCGCAGTCGGATACAGATTGAAAGTTGCAATATTAAGTACTTTTTCCAAGGGTTTGACAGGTTTGGACTTTCACCTTGTTTCCTGTTGTCATAATATGAAGTTTTTTTTTTGACAAATACATATAAAACGTTCTATTTACTGCTAATAGTGCTAATATAATATTTTAGGACAAACACTGGCTACGTGTCCCGACAGCAGTTCAAGCAGACACTGTCCATGCTGAACTATTACTTCACTGCAGAGGAACTGGATGCCATGTCCGTTCAGTACGGGGATGCTAAAGGTTTCAATTATTTGAGATTATTGAAGGATGTTGAGTCTGTACCTGATGAGCCTGGATGGGTAATTTAAGAATTAATATGTACTTTACTTTGTTCAAACAAGTTATATGGCACTACTTAGGAAGAGTGTAGTTACTTTTTGGAAACTTGGCATTCAACATAATATTTTTATTTCAGTATTCAAAGTATAAAACTGGAAGATTGTATCAACTCAACCGACCTCCACAAGAACCTAAATGGCAAGAGCATGATCTCCAGCGTATCATGTACAAGATACAAGCACGCGTAAGTGATGTTAAAAGTTTCCATTGAAATATGTTTTACACTGTAAGATACATTTTTAAAATTTTTACTTCCGCCATCATTTTTGCAAATTGTGCTAGATGGTGCGTAATCGGCCAAAGCTTCGCGATTTCTTACGAGACCATGATGCCTTTAGCCATGATCGTATTAAAGTGATTGATTTTCATCGTGCTCTTGACCGTGCAGGCTTTGAGTTGACACCTCGCGAAGTGGAAGTGCTAACTTGCTGGTAACTTTTTGTTTTTAGCCTATGCATTTTAGCTTGTCCGAATGCATACAATCCGAGGTACTTTTATAACCTACGCTTCTGGAAGTGGTTGTTGCTTGAGAGTTGAGGAGAGCAATTGTCACGATTGCTAACTCTATTTGCATAAGTATAATAGTAGTCACATAATCTGGTAAAATGGCCTTCCCATAACTTCAACATGGCCTACTGACGATGAGTATAATAAGCTCATTCGCTGATCCTAAGCTGCATGTATACTTGAAACTCATTTATTTAGCTTCCGTTGTCCGGATGACGCATCTGAAATTGAATGGCGTTGCTTTCTCAACTCAATCGACACTGTGTTTACTGTCGCAAACCTGGAGAGAGCTCCTCGAATTGAGCCTCAATCATGGAGACCTTTGCGAGAAATGGACTACGACAAGCAACTGACTTCCGGAGAACATTGTTTGTATAACGATGGAATGAGACGGTTAGCACAAAAAGTCGCCAACCGGAGACTTGAGGTAAAGTAAAGTACAGCACAGATTTTCTAGCTGCATTACTATCAAAACATTACGTATGAATTGTATAAATGAGTTATAACATGACGAGTTATTATTTTATTATGCAATGACTGCATACTGCACTGCATTAGCACATAAATTGTATTTATTCACAACTTACAACAACGCTAGTGAATCGACTAGTGTTATAAACAATACGTATTAATGCGTATGAATTTTCCAGTTCAAGCCAATGTTTGCCGACTTTGACAAACCTCAATGTGGCCTTGTCTCAGAGAATCAATTTCATCGCGTTTTGCATACTCTTGGACTAGCTAGCATTGTCACAACCAGTGAATTGGAAGCTATCATCAAACGATTTTCGGTAAGATTCAGTACACTGCATTAATATACATAATATGTAAGGGGCACAGCAAGGCATGAAAAATAGGTTTGCAAACGCGTTTTCTTCTTGCAACCAATAAACAGGTCATACGTGGTGGCAAAACGGATGTGGACTACGTTGAGTTCCTGGCTCAGCTGGATGCCCTCATTTATGTGGATCCAATAACACTGGAGGAAATGAGTCCTACTGGGGTGGAATGGTACAAGCGACTAAATCCGTGCTGCTAAGGGAAAAAAAATGGTTTAGCAGCGGCATACGAAAATAACTTTGGGGAAATAACTCACACTCACTCTTCTCCCTTTATGCAAAAAAACACAAAGGATTATGTTTCAGAACAAAAAAAACATCAAATGAAATACTAAAATTCGGTTCCATTACATAATTTAACGGTCTATATTTACTTATATCACTTTCGGTCATGATAATGAATAAAACAAGTTTTTTGACTGCACGATACTAAAATGTACACTTTTAATCATGTCAGGAATAATGTATATTGGCGTTATAAATTACAACCTCGTCTCAATTGTACACTTTTCATAAAATTAAGACGCAGCTGCAGATTCATCTCGGTGCTACATAGATATGTTTGTTGGTTTGTTTGTATTTCGATCGTATTTGAGTACATAAATAAATACGTACGTAGGTACTTTTAATTTAGCGCACATTCGTGCTTACGATTGAGTTGCAACTTGCAATCAGAGTTTTGTATTGCTCCAAATACTGAGTTTCAGCTGAGAGAGTCAAATCTATGTACTCAGACTCAGAACAAGTATCTTTTTTGAGGGATTCGTAAGCCTTTTGGCTTCTTTGGATTTCCGCCGCCTCAATATTGGCGAGATCGTTTTGTAACATGCTTTCAAAAACTTGGTCTGCTAATGTTTGTAAAAGTTCCCCATTTTCCTGGTTAGGAATAGTGCTGCTAGAGGAAGAAACTGCAGCGGCAGCACTCGCTACTGCGGCGGCAACTGCGTTTGCCGCAGCCGATGTTGAAGGGGAGCTATCAGTTGGTTGAAGCCGAATATTCGCTCGGGCTTCACGTATAAACTCGTTATCCGCAAGAAGTTGAATTGCAACGTTCATATCATTGTTGCTTCTACGAAGGGCAGCTTTGACCATGGTTGGACTATATCCCATTTCCTTCAGTTGCATGAATACTCGTGTATTTATCTACATACATACATTGATAATTTGTTACTACCTATGAGGTTTCTTAAGTTTTTGAGTCAAAAATTCTCGGAATTAAATAAAAACTTACAGGTTGACCATCATCACACACTCCTAGTTGTTTTTGAAGCTTTCTTCGGTCCCGTTTCTCAGCCTCTTGTTTTTTAATTTCTTCCCTTTCCTCCCGCTTTCGAATGATCCAGTCAACAGCAGCAGCTATATCGCCATATGTTGCTCTCAAGGCCATTCTAGATTCATTTTCTTTGTAGCCTATTTTTGGAATTGAGGAACATGTTTTGTTTCAGTAAATTCATACATAGATGTAACAGTAAATCCAAAAATAATCTTGGTACATACCCATGTTTATGAGTTCGGCTAGTTTATCATCACTCACTCGTAAGCGATTCAATTCTCCTTCAGCCCGAGTCATTAAAAAATTTGACTTTTCAATCTGTCCTTGATGGTAGGCAGCAATTGCCTGCAACAAGTGCAGTCGAACAAATAAAGCCGCCTCCCAACCAGTCGAACCTTTCAAAGCTACGACACGTTCCAAATCCTCCCCATAGGACTTTTTCAAAACTCTTTCACACTTGAGAAGCCGAGTCTCCGCCTCTGGAAGCTCAGAAATGCTTTGCAAGCTTAAATAACACCAAGCTATGTCCAAATTTAATAGGCCGTACTGAAACAAAATAGTATTATTGTCTCAACTTCTGAGGAATCAAAAAATGGATAAACTTTAGTATGATTTCTGATAATGCTAAGGCATCCTTACGTTATCGACCATATCCAGCAACGATGATTGGCATTGACTAAAAAATTAATTGAAATTGACATCCAACACCACCGAAAGTTAGTTTGGCTATCAGCCTCCAATAAAAATACCAAAGCCTTTGAAAAGTCTTGCTGCTTCAAAGCTGCACGACCTTTGTCATGTAGTGCCAATCCAATGGCGAGTGCTTTTCGTTCGGCATCTGGTAGCTCCAATGGTCTGCCAGACTGATCGGCCACCTAAAATACGGGTGACGACGGAAGATAAATAATGATGAGATGATTCATTTTTTCTTTAGCATGTCATGATTAAAATACTATAAATTAAGCCATACCTCGAGAGTGTACATGTCAGTGCGGTCACTACTGGCTAAATAGTTGGCAGAATTTTTAATCTCTTCCAATTGTTTGATTTTTTCTTCAGTATCCTGTTATTATAATAAAAGTATTAGAAACCCTGAATAAGACATTTTTGTAATCCATATATATGTTTTTCCTGATAAGTTTTCTTAAATATTTTCAGTTACAACGAACAAACCTGAAACGTCTCTTTGTCTGTAGTCAAAAACAATGCCATAATTTGACTTCCATTTTTTAAATATTGTGAGTCCAACATTTTATCTTCCTCGATAACTTTTCCCGAACTAATGAGCTTCAAACGGTTTGCCGAAATTTTCAGACCATCCGCAATCATCTCTTTTAAATCCTTGCCGTTTGAAGTTGCCAAACATATTTGTAACTTTTGAAGATTTAATGATGCACTGCGCTCTGCTGAAGTGAGTTTTCCAGAATACCTGATCCGTACAGTGGACACCCCTGTTTTTCTAAATTCTTCCCTTTCTGCAATCCTATGTAGACAAAGAAAGCTTGTTAAAACGTATATTAAGACTTAATATTAACACGATAGCTCCTTCTGGCATTAGTAATAAATAATTACATACTTTTCGATGGCATGTCTTTGTAACGCAAATAGACATGTAATGACATCGTCTTCTGGAAGTCCCAGCTCAATGGCATATCTTGATCCAAGTGCCTTGAATATAGTTACACATATACGCGATAGATTAGATGTAAGGGCAAGTAGATTGCTTTATTAGTATAAAATTTAATGCTAATATAAAATGTGATCCACTTACAATAACTTCAGTATCTTTAGGAATGTTGGCAGCAACATCGTAGAATGGCTCCAACCATAGCTTCATAGATTCACTATTTAGCCTGCCCCTTAATCTTGCCTGAGGACAATTATTGTAAAGAAATACAAAAGTAGTATATATTTTATCATTGATTTTTTCAATTTGATGAAATAATTATTGCAATACAAAGGAAAATATTTTTTGTACCGTCAGGGCATCTTCTGCCAAATTTGTCGACGACATATTTCCTCTATGAAAGCGTTGTAAATTAAATTCGCTTGTAAATGTGACTATTTTATTGTAAGACTGTAAGCGATAGCGATAGTCGAAACAGTGCAGTGGTGACGGTGCGGTGTCCAAATGCAGTCTGCTCTTCACTTTAGAAACTATCCAATGTCCACTTGACTGTGTCCAGAGGAAATGAGGAAATAGAAGTGGTAATGGTAATAGCAGTGATAGCAATCATTTAAAGATGGTGGCTCAGATTATGTGTACTAATAGGCATTGCACGTAAAATTTATTCACATTATTGCACAGCTACTACTAATCATTTTAGCTGGCTTTGGTCCTACGGGTAGGTACCTATGGAACGAAAAGTAAGCCTAT
Source organism: Lepidocyrtoides sp. E14 (assembly GCA_027743805.1). Lineage (NCBI taxonomy): Eukaryota > Metazoa > Arthropoda > Collembola > Entomobryomorpha > Entomobryidae > Lepidocyrtoides > Lepidocyrtoides sp. E14. Next base: position 1,030 of record JAHZMZ010002771.1, on the reverse strand, counting down.
CATGTTAGTATACATGTTACGCACAATGTATACCTCAACTTTCAAAGATGAAGAACGATGAGAATAAGAGCTTGACAACACACAATTTTGAGACAGAGACTTAGAAGGACACTGAAACCAATGAAAGCTTAACCTAATTTACTTGAAACGAAGTCTTTGATGATAAACAAGAAAAATAAGATGATGATGATGATGATGTGATGAGTTTTCTTTTTTCCCTTTGTATTCTTTCATTCCTTCTTGCTTAGAGATAGAGGTAGAAGAAGTAGAGGTAGATACTGGCACATGAATGGGACTAGGTACATCAGCTGGAGAAACAGCTGGCGCCTGCAAGTTGGGGGTAATGTGATGTCGCACGTGGATCATTGTCATCGCCCATCGTTAAAAAAATACTTATCCAACAAGTGGTTAAAAAATACGTTGCTGAAATTAAAATTACTTTTAGTAAATTAAATTTTTGAATCGTTTTATTTTCGCCACCTTTCACTTTCTCTCTCTCTGTAATATTCTAATACTATTTTCAAGTTTTAAAGTGCATTAAACGAACTTTTAGCACTAAACAAACAACAGTGGAAATGACAAATGACATTCAATTACATTTTGAATTTCAATACCAAAGAACGCCCTGCGCACTCAAGTGCATAATAATACAGGCTATTATTACTGAATTGGAGCCTCCAATTTGGAGGCAAATACCTCTATGAATTACACTTGGTAATTGTAATCGTTGTTGCATTGATTACTTTAAAGGAAACCGGTCTTATTACTGGAATTTTGAAATACATTTCGGGTTTTGGATGTGTAGTTTCAGGGTCATTATGCCTACTTATCTAGTACTGACGGAAGTACACGGAAAATGCGTTAAAATAGTTGGGTTGAAGACAGAAGGATGTACACTAACACCGACAAGTTCAACTGTTTCTTTCTATTCTTTGTTTTTCTCTTTGAATAGATGAAATAAATACATACACTTTCACTCGTATTCAGCTTTCTAGAACCGAAAAACAAACAATTTGACGCTTTGTATAGG
>JAHZMZ010002770.1:0-17471 GCA_027743805.1 Lepidocyrtoides sp. E14 | reverse complement strand
GTACTTAATATATCATGTGGATCTTGTAGACAAAGATTTTGCAACTCTTTGCCCCAATAATGCTGGTTTTTGCAAAATTTTAAGTAGAAAAGTAGTTCCGAAAGCTAAAATATTTGAATTTTGATGAGAATGCCATGATGAGCGTCCGAAAAAACGCAGATTTTGTTTTGGAAGCAACTTTGTAGGTGTTGTAGTTTTTAAAATTATTAGGTCGATACGTTTTAAAATGCTGCCTGATTCCATATAATGACTTTTTTTTGATGGCTCCCTTTCCGGTTTTATTGTTGACCTACGGTCAACAGATGCTTGTTATTTATCTTCCGTCGTCAAGGAGTCATTGGCTGTTTTTACAACACTTATTTTTTCTTGATTGGGTTGCAACACAAACTTGACAAACTGGCAACTGTCGATAAATGACAAATGTCTTGTCGGGAAAAGTCAAGTTGCAGATTATGATTAAAGCAATTTGAAATATTTAACTAGAACATGGTTTACTTGATCCCCTGTATGCGTTATGTAGAATAAAGTCAAGTGAAAGCACTGAAATGCATGCTTGATATCTGCTAATACCATATTTTGCAGGTATGCACTCCACCTCTGCCCTTAATACGAACTTGGCGTGTCAGACTGAACGAGTGTAAACTATGGTACACCGGCCAAGTACCTAGACAGATTTGGTACATTTTTGGTCGTTAAAAATGTATCCATAAAGTGAAGAGACGTGATCATGTACACATACCAACTTCACAAAAATGGTATTAGCTGGATATTTTACTACTGTAAATTTTATTGTTTTGAATATGCTTATTTCAAATGTTTACTGTTCTCAGCAAGATGTCGTAAATTTGAAATTTATCGTCCACCTGAAAAAGCAATGTAGTTATGCAAAACGCTAACCTCATCATTTTGCCTACTACAACTACGTATACATGCAGATACGTTGATGGAAACAAAATCAATCAGTCATACAACAACACAACCACAAAATATGTCAATGTTTGCCACAAACTTGTACGTGCGGTTGTAGGGAAGCTGGAGTACACTGCAGACTTTTGCATCAACGTAAATGTAAAGTTTCATGAGTCATTCGGAATCTCTCATAAAAGTCTCTCTTAAAATGTGGAATGGGATAACAAAATACCAACGAATTTTCCGCCTACAGGCATAAAAAATGTCGGATTTCGGATCTACCACAAACGTTAATGGGTAGTGAGTATCGGGATCTATGCACAATATAGCTTGTTGATAACGCCTTTAAAATAATAATTAAAATAGATCATGAACGGTTATGGCTGTAGATGAGACTGTATTGTAAATGGTTAGTTCATAGGAGGAGGGTGTGCGAAGTCAATATCGGATTAATGCTCGGAGATCTATGAACTAAACGCAGTTAGCCTTTCCCTTGTACAACCGACTTTAAATTGTGTAAATTAACGTAATATGTTTATAATTTTCCGACATTAGAAGGCGAGTCGATTGTTGTCAAATGATAGTTTCAAAGAAAAATGGTGCTGCAACGGTTGTACAAAAACAGTAGTGCAAGGAAATAGAATGAAAATTAAAATAATTTTAACTCGAAAACACGGAAATTATGCTCTTGCTCATAGACCGCATAATATGCAATGCAATCTAATCTAATAGTATACCTACACATACTTTTTGCCCTCCTAATATGTGGTAATTTTATGTAGGTATTGCGTTTATAGAATTTGTTATAATGCTATTAATTTATCCTAAGTCTTGAACAAAATGACAAAAATGGAATTACCAGAGCCATAATACCTAACTTCAACAAATTTTTGTCTGTAGCAAAAATTAAGCTGATATTCATCCATTTTATTCTCTCATTCAAACCTGAATACTTGTTCATACTCTTTGTTCTTATATTTAAGTAATACAGATACCTACTTGGATTCGTGGGAACATTAACAACTTGGTAACTTTTAAAAATATTTTCTCATTCATTACTAATACTAATGCTTCACAAGTACATAGTGATTTCTAAGTAATTATGTCATCCATGAGCACTAGTCGTATATTTTTTAAAAACAAGTCGCTGCCTAAACTGGATAAAATTAAACAGCTTTGTTGATCTGTTGAAAAAATGATTCCTAGCAAGTATCATAGTCATGAACACAGTTGCAGTGATTTCATTTACATACAATGAGTGTGTACCTACCTATATGCAGATACTGATACTTTATTTGAAGAACGCAGTTAGCGCATGCTGCACAGCCCGATACAACAGTTTAATAGCTCAAGTAAATTTTCGTTGTTTCAGTCATGGTAGAACTAAAAATGAAAAATATCCCTTATGACATTATTCAAACTAGAGCTGACAATGTGTGAATTAATGTAACTTTTCATAAATGTTTTTTTTTCTTCTGAATAGGAAGTTATATTTTACACTTCACAAATGCAACTCCCAATGAAACTACACATTCCTATTGAAAATTTTCGTCAAATATCGTTGAAAGAATGTTTTAATTTTATTCTTCAAGTTGTAATATTGACTTCGTAATTCTGGATTGATATTCATATTATCCTACTTACAATCATTTGAAATTATAATGGCATAAAGTCTTGATGTCTGACATAGAGTGTAGTATGATGTCAGGCACATTATGTATGTATCTAACAAAATATCAGGCTACGCTTTCTTCCATTTAAAATGGTTTTATTTAAAGTCTACAGCAACGACTGTTTTCATTCATTATTCCGAAGAGGAATAAAAATATCATTTTGCCTTTCCAAATATTTTACGAAAGAAAAACTGCCGAAATATTTTCACAAGTGAAAAATTAAAATCAACCAGATATTTCATTTCTATAACTGTAAAAATGTTAATGGGCTGTATTGTTTTTATGATTTCCCACTTACCAACTTATTTTTCAGAGGAAAGATAAATTCCTTTCTTTAGACCAGCAGAGGTGTCAAATCACCTTTTTATTTGTAGAGCCGTTATACCGGTGTGTAGAGTGGACAGCCCAAAATGCAATTTTGCACACAACAAAAGGAACCGTAACTTTGCTACAAATTAGCAAAAGCACTTTTCTACTTCATTTTCGTAATGAAATACAGCATACAACATTTGAGGCAACCGTTTGCAACAGAAAGTCAGATAAACGAAACTGTTTTATTAGATTATTTTCCAAGCACAAAAATATTCCGAATATGCCAATCCCCTACTAATGTTACTCGATACTTGATCCACTTCCGTTTAACATGGCCAATGATGACAGACTGATAGTTGTTTGGGATAAAGGTCGACGATACAACAAACAACAACGCAAAACGTACGAGTATGATAATTTTTTTGTACTATGCACAAAAAATTGCTGCTGTAAACTTTGATTTGTCTGGCTTAGTTTGGTTCTTCTGTGTAGGTAGATCACTTGTATAATGGTAACGGGGATGCATGTGATGTGATATATAAAAGAATCTCTTTTATCATATAACGAAGCGAAACACTAGGAGATCATAAAAAAGAAATAAACCAATAATTTGAATGTTAGTATTAGTAATAGTAGTAGAGGTAGTAGTATCTGTCTCGTACAAATATCCATTTACCGTCAATAATGATGAGTTATAAGTAATAGTTAGTTAGTAGAAACCGCATAGAGTCAATATTTAATAGATATTATTCAATTGTGTTTCGGTCTCGAGTTGTCTTTCTTTACATTTTTATCGCAACAACAGGGCACGATATAACTATCTGATATACATGTGTGCTGACTGCTGTGCAATGCTTCATCTCTAAAGTGCCTATTATTTTTTCCCTTCTCTGTGTATCTACAACTGCAGAAAACACAAGAAGTAAAGAAGAACACAGCTGGCTAATACCGATATCAATGGAAAGAGTGGAGTGGATGTCGGTAGGTTGTTGGTTGAGTAACGAGTAGTAAAAAAGGAAGCAGAATTACTTGGAAATATAATATGGCCTACGTGCTAAGTAATAGAGAAAACTACTTTTGTCAAACAAAGACGTGGTATGACTATGCAAAAAACGTATTCGCCTTGCCCTGGACAAAGTAACTCGACTTATCTTTTTTTTTCTTTATTGAATTAAGTAGGCTTCAAGAATTGAATGGGAGAAACGTATATAGAGATTGGTCGTAAACGCGAAAAAGATTTGACGTATGTGCTTTCACATTAGCATAAATGGACATGCACCACCACAATATTTGGGGGTTGTTAGATGATAGTTTCAGCATGATTAATTTTCACAATGCAAATGCTACATTCGCTTAGGCAATATATTTAAACAATCAGAAATGAGACTCTTACGAGGAATTCTATCGTGTAAAAATATACATAGTTGCATTTGGCTGATTGACATATGGACAAGAAAAAAAGTTGATTTGATCTATGCGAGATGAAGGATTATATTATTATGAGCTATGATAAATGAAATCTGTACAATGACTACACAGTAGACACATGCTCAATTGCACTTCATAAATATTTTTGACTGACATGGGTGGTATTGTATTAACCAGATTTTTTCCAACAACTTTGACAACTTGATTTGCATAGAATGCTCGTAGTAGTGCAAAGCTGGAGGCAATACATGCTGCTGAAAGCAATTGCACTAATGTTGGATATTTCTAGCTCATTTAATGCAATAGTCCACCGTAGCAATAGTTTTACTCGATAAAAATATGGGAATTGGACACTGTATTTAGCTTCAACTTTCAAATGATGACAGTATTTGGTCAGTATTGTGAAGAGCTAAAATTTGAAGGGCAATTTGCTATCAAAATTCAATTTAAATATGAACGAATGAAATTACCCATTACATTTTTGTAAATACGTCAAGCTTTTTATTTTCTCCTCCACCAAATGATCACTGTATGGAAGTAATATTTCATACAATGATATTCATCCAGTCCAGTTAAGAACACTCCACTGTAAATACTTTGCAGTAGTAGCATCTGCTGGGAATTACCGTGCAAATTCTCTTGACTACATTTACTTTTGATTTTCTAAACTCTAAAGCACACTACCGCTATACTAAAATGCACTTGACGACTATTACTCGGACAAATAATATTCCATCTACCTGAGCAGCAACACCAGCTCCAGTCCGTAACAAGCAAGTAAGAGGCAAATATTAAACTACATACGTAGTCATTTTCAATATGAGTAAAACACGCAATTTTCCTCTTCTTTATTTCCGACAAGAATATCCTGTAAGCTTTTAACGTGACTTGTGCTCACAATGGTTATATTATATTTATTGTTATGATAAGCATATAGTATGGCATCAATGAATTTTAGTAATTCAGTTCACTTTAAGGCATTTCCATATTGAACGCTATTATGAACATACGAGTATGCTACAAGCTTTAGCACGTAAAATAAAGATTATCATTGGCATCATTTCATACTACCACTCGTCTTTTCCACGTTTTGTTTTTTTGTTACCTAATAGCCACATTCACCATAATAATAATAATGGCATTATTCCTTGTTCCGCTCAGTAGAACAAATACAACGGATTAGTTTACTTTAATAACAATATTTAAGCTCAAAATCAAGTTTTTTGGTGCTGGTGTATATCTGTTTGAACAACATGAGCAGGTGTGCTTTAAATGGGATTTCGCATTTATTTCATAACATACAGTTATGTAGCATGAGTATCACAAAAAAAAAAAAAAAATTCTACCCTTGTAATGTGCATCTGTGCATACCTATATAGGTATGTGTATACATGGCATGTTGCTCTTTATGAGTGTACTTTGCATGCATCTCTACCTGATAAATCCTCTTCTGCGTATGCCTCTGTTATCTAAAAAATAATAAACATGAACGTACATTCTAGTAAAATTAGATCTTCAAAGAAATGTGTTGCAAAGATGAACCGCTAGTAAATCAGTTCATGTGAGGAGACTAACCAGAAAAATGCGCTAGAAGAAACAAAGGTACATAAATACTTAATTTAAATGTATTTTTATGACGCAGGTACAATTGGTAATAATGAGTCATATAATGATAAAAATTTTGAACGAGGGATTAAAACATTTAAAACAAACGATAAATGATTTTATTAGTGTAAGTACAGCTGACAAAACAAATTAGATTTTTAATAAATACGTCATCATCATCATCACATGTCTTTGTTTAAAACAGACCTGAGATTTTTTTTATCCTGTTGCAAGGTCACATTTTGCATAAATATGATCATGGTTCCAAGAAAAGGAAAAGATTGTCTCATATCTGCGTATTAGTATTTGCTTTCCTCATCTCATGTAGAGGTTGATTTGATTAGGCATACTTTAGAATATTAAGGCCTAAGTTGCATCTCTGAAATGAACACACTTGAAAAAACATCGTTCTTATTTTGTTGAGTTGCCATTCACTGTTTTCTTTGCATTCAACACAACAAACAACTATGAATACGTTGGAAGTTTACAGCAGCATATTTTCATACCAAACTTCAAGGTTTGAAACGAGACGACCTATCAAAAGCGAGTAGCTTACAAACTTTTCTCAAAAACCTTATAGCAGCAATGAGTTAACTTGTTATGCTCCTTATACATGAGATTTAGCTTCCGTTTTACACTTATTCTAACACTGGCATACACAAGTGCTAGGGTAAATCTTAATCTGTTTTCTTTTTTTTGTGGTTATTTTACGATTTCGAATTATGAATGGCATTGGGCTTACAATTATTGGAGAATCTGTATTGTTGTCTTGCTGAGTTGCCTTTTACAACGTCAACAACGTAACTTTTGTACGTCTATTTATTCAAGATTTTATGTTGTTGTACAATTCGTCCTTCTGCTTATAAAAGTTTGTTCCAGATAATATTACATTTTCATTCAACAATAGCCGAATAGCCTACTCAGATGAGATATTAATATGCATGCAAATATAAGTTGTAGGTATGTAACTGCTGCGCATTTATTATTTGGTATAAAGCATCGTACATTCTCTGGATGTTAGCTTCAAATCTCTCTAGCAAATCTAATCCCATGTAATAAACAAAATTGGGAGATTCGGTTATATACATACATTGTGCTTCTGGTAAAATTTTATCATCATTTTCATCATCATTCACAAGCTTATAGAAGAGGAAACTCTTATCCCTTGAAAGCACAGTTGCAAGCTTTTCGTAACTGTTTTTTTCTATCCTGTATGCTTTTAGTTAGTATTCTTTACCAAATCCCGTACTCCCATTGAACAAGAAGATGTGATAATACGACAAAAGTATCGCACAATCTAGAACCAAGTTATTAAGTGGGCATTCTAGTTTTGTGAATAATATCGCACCATGTACCTTTTGTCCTGTCGAAGTACTGTAGTGCGGTGGATTGAGAAGAAATGCGAGAGAATCCTATTCCTATCGCACAATACTAACATAGTAGAGTTACTCTTTCCATCTAATGCTCTCTCTTGTTAAAATGCCACGTTTTAGATGAAACTCTCTATTTCCCATGTATATATCTGCTACTCAATTCAATCCTCCTTGTAAGCTTTGAAAGGGAGAGCAAACAGACCCACACAGCTAAAGTTGTGCAGTTTTCTTGCTCAGGAGTCTCGTTTCACTATTAATGAAAAACTTGTGCTTTTACTATTGTAATAAGCTGCGGGTTTTGCACTACTGTGAGCTCCTGCTTGTCTCATATCTCACAAACTGTTTACACAAACAAAACATTGGGATCATTTTCTAGCCCTACGTCCTCCTACCTGACTACCGAAACTACTTGAATACATATCCAGTCCAGTAGCTAGTAGCAGTGTACTGACTGAAAAAGTTGAATAGCTGAAAATTGTCTGCTTTTGTAGTGAAACTTACCAGCTTCTACTACTTGGCAGCTTTTTCAGTTGTCAATGTCATTTATGAAGGGATGAAGAAAGCCAAAAATGTACAAGGGATTGGACATGCATAAGGCACACACACAAACTAGTTTTAAAGGGAACAACAAAACAGAACTGTTCTAAGGAATTTCATAAAGAATAGGAGAAGGAGAACATAGACAAGACAGGACACAGGAAAAGTAGGCGGATAAAAATGAACGGATCAAGTAAACTGAAAAGTAAGCTTAGTTGTTTGGATGCAGATGGATGATATGAAAGAATGAAAAGTGCCTCAGGATCATCTCGGATCGGGTTTCAATATCCTTCTGCTGTAAAATGCTTTTGCTAGCCGTGTCGTCGCCGTGTGTGTGTAGATAATAAAATTTTAGTAAAGAGAAGGAGTTTACTCTAGAGTGAAGTGAGAAAGAGGAGAGAAGACGTGAATAATAATGTGGAGATCAAGATGAGTAGATATGGTATATGATATTGCGATACGCATGCACATATCGTACAAGTAGAGGAATAAATAGTATAGGACGGTGTACTCTTTTGGAAAGGAAATTAAATAACCTTTTGAAATAATCTCATTAAAAATACCTTTCGTTTTCCAGAAGGTAACAAAAAGCTCTGTTTAGTCAGTCGCAGGTGTGCACTTGTGCATAAATGTTTTCGTGATTTGTGAAATTAAGTAAAATATACGAAACCTTTGTCAATTGTATACGAAAACGCATAGGAATATAATAAAAAATTGAAAAATGATGGACGTAGAAGAAAGAACAGCCTCTGTACTGGCTAAGCTGGAACTTGTTAAAGAAATTAAGTAAGTTTTGAATACTGGAATTGTGTACAAAATGGAAAGGATACACATACTATAATTCATTCCTATGTTTTATCTTTTTATTTTCTCATTAGAACAAAGACAATCCAAATGCTGAAGCTCAAAGAACGACTTTTGGACGAGATTGAAGTAACTAGAAAGGAAGATCGCTGCTTATCGGATTATCGCTCTGAAATGGAAATGCTCATCCAGGAAAAAATGGCACATGTTGAGGAGCTCCGTCAAATTCATGCGGATATTAATGCGGCATGCAAAATCTAATTTTAATCATTCAGTGTACCTGCATTCCGTCACTACTTGTAGCATCTAATTTATGCCGCTTTCTATTCAATTAAATAGATGGAAACTGTAATCAAGCAATCGGAGCAGGCCCGTAATAGGGCACTGGACACGGCAAAGCGCCTGCATGCTGAATATGGCCCAATTAAGGCTGAAGTTGACCGCTTGAGACAAAGTTGTTTAGGGTTAGAACGACTTCCAGAATTGCATGAAGAAGAACCAGGACTAATTACTCCAGAGTACGCTTGATATTCCACAGCAAACAACAGTAGATAGCTATGTATCTAAAAGCATTTTGACTCTAGGACCAGTTTTAATTTTGGGCAAATTTTTTCTGATCTTAGCAGATTGTTTGATCAACTCCCACCAACATGGACTCACACTCAACCACCAAGAGAAGAGGTTATGCCAGGCCTATCATATCCACAACCACCCTCCGCTACACAAGCTGCTGCCGCCGCGTTCATAATGAGTCAAAGTCCACTTGCTCTTATGCAGTCTGCAGCAAAACCAGAGCGTCCACCGCCCCCTCATATACCACCACATCCGACAGGCCCTACACCAACATTCAGGTAATATTCGCTTTCCCGTGAAGAGAAAAATATTTTTTTGTGTTAGTGTCATTAGTTTAATTTCTGTGTGTGAAGTTTACCCACGCCCGCCAAGGGACTAAAACGACACTTTTAAGTTTCATTTGAGTTTTGTTGATGTTTTATTGATTGTATGATACAAATTACAATTTTACATTCACATACAGAGAGTATACTGTTATATATTATTCTCTCTTATCATACCTTGTATTTAGTTGTCATTACAAACAGCAACGAAAAGTACTTTAAACCATTTCTCCGTTTTTACGCACAGGTTAACAAAAGTTACCAACACATGCCCATTGTGAAATAATATAGTTCAGGCTACTTTGATTTATGATTTATTTTGTAAATTAATGACAAATCTAGTTGGCTCGTTAAGCCAACTTTGTATTCTAAAATTTTGATGATAAATATTTCAATGTTTAAGTTTTCCTTGCTAAGTTTGTATAAATAAAGATTTTTCAAGACGAATGCATTAACTACATTGTACATATGTATGTATCTCCATAAAAATTTGTTAACAAAGCATGTTGTACAGTAATTGTAGAGTTTTGGTAAACTTTCGTATTGTAAGTGCATTCCATGAAGAAGAAACTCTGTAATTTTATGGGCAGAGTGTGTAGTGTAGCAGGTCGAAAATGTTGGCATACCACGATTTGTTCGATGTAGTCCAGTCTTTTAAATGACAATTAGGAGACATTCTAAATTTAAAAATTAAAGGTAAATATGTTGGGATAAAACATCCTCTTTTTTACACGATCCATCATCAATGAGCCAAAAAATCAATAGTGCCAATTCAAGGCTTTCGAAAATAGCTGATTCAGGTATTACAAAGGTGCCAAAAGAAAATGCTGATTCCAGTCTAGGAAGAAAAAAATGATGGAGATGCAATAAATACACTGTATCATTGATTATGTTGTATTGTACCAATAATATTGTCGAGTATACTAAAATTACGCCATATCAAGCTAGAAGTCACAACGCAAAGATTATAAGTAATTATATACAAACAGTTGTCATTTTGTAATTTAATGTTGCAGTATACCATTCAAGTCAAAATTGGGTGGTTTTCTATAAGTATGAAGTTCAACGAGATTGTCAATTAAATTTGGAGCATCTTTTTAATCTAGGTATATATAAATTTTCAATGTGCCAAACATCCAAAAACAAATTAAGTAATTTTATGACTGCCATTTGCGGTATAATATGGACATTGGCAAGTTTTGACGAAGCTTTTCACAGTATTAAATATAACAGTGGTTAGGATTAGTTAGAATCTAATAAATGTAAGTCAAATATTTGTGTACAGTTAAATAAAACTATAAGTGAATTTATTGAATCTAAAACAACAATAGATAATGTCTAAACTAAACAAAATAAATCAAATAAGAAAAACAAATTTTTACATTATTTTTATTCAAAAGTGCGCTTTACCAAAAATAGGTCTGTCATCCTCTGTTAAATTTTTAATGATGAGTTATTATGCATTACGATCACTTTAATGACGACAATATGCTGACAGACATTTTTGTCAGACGTACTTATAGCATTATGTTTTTGTTAAAACACTTTAAATCAATATGTGAGGGATACATGATACATGTGTTGTGTGTTCATAAGTATGTATGTGTGTATGCATGCGTTAGTAGCAGTGGTAAACTATGCATGATAATCATTTTCTTTTGACTAACACATCATAATTGCAGCGCTGTCATCATGGCGTATGTTCCATAAAAAATAAATAAAAACAAACATCCGTAACCTGCATAATCCCCTATAGTTTTTACATAGATATTGCCAGCAAAAACAAGCGACAGTTTATGCTTGTCGAATAAATGCATTCACACAGATGCTTCTAACCTGACAACTTTTACAAACCTGAAAAGTAAACTAATGGTATATATATTTGCATTTATTTAACAAGGTTGACCATTGACCCTTGTTGTGTTACCATTCATGAAAAAACAATAATTTATCCCATTACAGATTGTCAGTCGTTGTAGCAGATTATAGCAGGCTCTCGTTGAATATTTCAGTGGACACACCAGATAATAAGCAGATATTAAAAAACATACCAAGCATTTTTTAACATACTACATGTAACAAAGTCTGCTTTTTAACCCATTCATATTCATAAAAGCAAATATATTTATGCAGTTGTAGGCTTGTTTTGTTGTAGGTACTTTAAATGATTTATACTAAAGTTCAGAATCTCCAATCGCTGCATGTAAGATTTGCCGAGAAAAACTTTGAACCAGAAAGATAGGTCAGAGGTTTAAGAGATTTTGCATTTTACATGTGAATTCTATATTGCTTCCAAACATTAATAATATTGTCACTACCAAGAAGAGCAAACTAAAAAGATGCATCTACTTAGAAAAAGTTATAGAATTGTAATTTACTTGCCAAAGTTTTGAAGTAGTTTTCTCGTATGCACAAATATGCGGTTTCCTTTGCCTACTTTCAATTTGCATTATGAAATGAATCTTAAAATGATTCAATAGTTCTTACAAAAAACATTCTGTTGTACAACAAAACATTAAACAATATCTTTATGCTCAATCTACATAATATTATGGTAAAAAAGTCTAACCATGAAATCATATAATATGTACGTAAGTAATGTGAGTAATGTAAGTGATGATTAAAATGGGGGAAAACTACGAGTGTTTGGGCATTGAGTTCAAATAAATTTGAATACCGTGTGATAAATACGTATATAAATAAAATAACTCATCCTTGTCTAGAAAAATAGCTTTTCCTTCGAGAAACATTGACATGATCAATAGGCTATTGCAGGTATCATCATGAATAAATTTTAGAGCAAGAAAATCAAAATAGGTTCAAGTTGAAACCGAAAAAAGATAAGCAAAGTTTTTAATCGTTGTGTTCTTAATGCATGCTGCGTTCCATAAGAAAACTTATTGCTTCGCTGCATATAGTATGCCAGTTTTCATAACATCAGCATTTTAAATTATTCCTTTCGTTGTAACAAACCATGACTGGTGTAGTATTTTCATGTGCTTTTTCATTCATTCGTTCATGCATATTTGGTTAAGTTGAGATAAGCACTGCCTCCCTGCAAGTGTTTCGAGAAATTTTATAGATACCTATCAAAATGATCTTTAATTTTTGAGTTGGTTCGCATTATATGATATGTGATGTTTTTGGTGATGTACTCGAGATGATGTGGGATGATAGTATTGCTCTCATTTATAATAAATATATAATATAATAATATTATACTGAATAAGTGAGTAGGTACACATCATAACAATTCTATGCCACCACCTATCTACTGCTCACATGCATCAAAATCAAACTTGACAGCATAGGGTTTATGCACCGGAAAAAATTCATACTATAGCCAATCTTCATTTTACCAAGTTTCTTTGCTATAAAGAGTAGTGGCTTCATAAAATTTACGAAATAATCTCTTGGATTTTGCACCCTGAAATAAATGAACATTTCAATTCAACCTGCTTACTTTAATGTAGGCTGCAGAAATTACCAACTGGTCATCATTGCGTGCACAGTTTTCTAACCAAGTTGGTAATACCAACAGGTACAAAAAAAGTGATTTTTTTGCAGAAAAACCAGAAAATGAGCATTAATTCTGTCTGTATGAATGTGCACTGAGCACACTGTGATACTATTGCTCCATGATTCAAGAAATCGTGCAAACTTTTTAGCTGGCTTTGCATTAGCAATATTATATTAGCATGCTACAGTAGTAGCACAGTAGTAGTGGACACGCTGGTACCAGCATAAATTTTCCGTGTTCCGCATTCGCCCTTTTCACTACTTTGTTCATTCCTTTTTGTTGTATTTTGTAGTGCCAGCATTGCTAGTGGTTGTTGTTGTCTTGTGATTGTGCACGTTGTGTCATTGTGTTTTGGTATATGAGCATCTAATGACTGTGACTGTGTCTGTCTACGTATATTATGTGATATAAAAAGAAAACTTGACTGTCTTTGTACCCTAAGAATACAAACTTTACGAGTTAAAATTACAGAGCAATTATTTATGCAACGGTGCTGAGTCCCCATATTGCATGAATTTTCAAGTAAAATTTAAACCTCTCATGAAAGCCATTTTATCTAATTTAACATACGAATCGGTTTAATGTGCACTAATGTTGATTGGACTTGTGATGCTCATTTTGTTTTTATTATGAGTCCTACATTCCCCCTTCATTTACTGCAATGAGTAACCATACTTCTCTGGTTTACTATTGTCAATTACTCTTATACATGAGACTAACCTGCACAGAACGACTTCTATGAGTTTAAATTAAACCGATTTTTTATAGGCTAGGGCTACTACGCATTTTTCCTTCTCCAGTGTTACTATTTGACCAGAGCTCCAAATGAAACGCAAACCAAGTCGCAAAACTAATATTTTTTTCAATTAGCAAGATTACACTCTAAGTATATATTTTATACCAAGGATAGCTAGTTAGAAACTTAGCTTGTTGTTTGTTGGTATAGGCATGTAGTCCATACTTTATAAATTATGAATTACGCTACCTATTCTCAATTCTACCCTGGTACACATGCAAAGTTCAGATGAACAAGGAGAGAACTTGGAAAGTGCACATGTACACAAAAAATGTGTTATGCAACGTATAACAAATGTTATTATTACGACGATGGTGTTTTTATAAGTCATGAAAAATAATTGTATGTCTACCACTACACCATTTCACATGTACATATATATTCCACGTGAATGGACCATACCGAAATGAAGAGGTAGCCAAAACCCAGAACACAAACAAGGACCAACAGAGGTGGACCTACTTTGTTGGGATGGTGGTGGTGGTGGTGGTGGTGGCAATAGTTTTATCAAGGGTTGTACTATACCACATATTATGCGATTAAGACAAACTTTAGATGCAATGCACATACTCGTGATGAAGTTGGGGAGGAAGGTGACTTGAATACATGTATTATTATTTTCATCATCATCAGCATCATCATTCGCTTTCCACACTGCCGAAGGAAAAGCTCCAACAGTCCGCATTTGGGCTACATGAAGGAAGGAAGTTGAAAGAAGTCAGAGGAAAGAGAGAAGGTTGAGAGAGTGGTGCACAAACCAGATACACTCAAAACCTTGAGTTAGTTGGAGCTGAAACTTTATTCTTCGATACCACTACTTCTACAGCACTAATAATAACGTTACATTACAGCGCAACGGCAAAATACACACAATGCCCAGTATACATGTCCCTGCTTCTTGTTTTTCAGTGGTGCCACAAAGCTACACTGTACTTATTTTCTCTCACAAAACAAGTATAACGAACTTGCATCTCTTCCGAATTAATAGTTAGTAGAACTGGAAATTTAAACTATTCTAAAGTACCATTACCTATACACATAAAACGATAGAAAACATACTATTCATCATCAAGACAATTTTATAACATCAGCGTTCAAATGACTTTAAAGCAAGAAACCGTGCTTGAGAATCTTCGTTGGTTCGATTTTATATGGATCCGCTAAAAGTAACGACAATAAAACGATCACCATCCTCATCTTCTGTATCATTCAAAATCAAAAGCATCATTCGTCATAAAACCTAACAAAATTCGATGATGGCTGGGAAACTGTGGCGCTCCCGTGGTCGCTTTGTGCTTTCGAATTTAATACTCTTTGGCCTGGGTGTTATGACTTGCTTGATTTGTCTACAAATGTTTGCAGCCAGTGGGATTAATGATCCCATTGTTTATACAAACTCAGAAGAGTATAGATTAGCATCACAGCTAAATCAACCATTGCTACAGTCGCCGACAGAACAGGATCACACCAACAATAATGGTATTAACAACCATAATGCTCTTGCAGCAGCAGCAGCAACCGATCGGCAGCTGCAAACGTCTGTTGTTTTGTGTGCTACTAACTCTAATGGTGGTGTTGCTGGTCATGTGAATCCAGTTGCCGAGTCTAAAGATAATAAAGCTAACAGTAATAATGCTAACAATGAAAATGACATTAACAAAGAGAGTGGAAGTGGCATGAATGAGAAAAGTTTGCCTAACATCATAAGTAATACAAACGAAATTTTCCCATCTTCTCAGCAGCAGCAGAGAAGAAATAGTATTAGTAAGAATGATATAATGAGATCTCAACAAGAAGACATTAAACATTTTGAAGGGGTCGTAATGCCTACCACTGACAATAACTTTAACATGTTAAGCCACAATGACATTCTTAATAACAAGGATTTGTTGTTACAAGATGAGAACACGGATGGCTCCCCAGGACCAACCGTTTGGGTGGTAACACCGACCTTTTACAGACCTGAACAGAAACCAGAGCTAACGCGGGTGGCCCAAGCGCTACTTCCGGTGAGTGACTTTGTGCACTGGATAGTCATTGAGGATACTAGTAAAGGGACCGATACGAGTTTCGAAGACTTGAAAAAATTCATGCAGCGATTTCCGCTCGCAGTCACTATTCTCAAATCTCTTCCACCAAAGTCGAGAATTGTTGGGAAACCGAGGGGGGTAGGTGGACGCACGGCGGCGATACAGTGGCTTCGTGAAAATGCACAGGAAGGAGTGGTCTATTTTGCAGATGACGACAATACGTATGATTCCAGTATTTTTAAGCAGGTCAGTTGACACATGATTGTTTGCTTGTTTTACATATGAAAACTGGGAGGATACTATTTAGCTTTCTAGAATGATTTTTACATTAAGAAGGGGACGATCTGTCTTGCCCCTAAACTCTATATACCTACATAGGTAATTGTCTCAACAACAAGACTTTACTCACGCAAACTTATGAGGCTTCTCCATTTTCTAAGTGCCTTGTAAATTCATAGATCTTATTATTCACATGAATGTAGTCCGTCATGAGTCATGACTCATGCATGGGAAATACCGTTCGTATCATATACCCGGCTGTCCAGGTCTTATGATGCGCACAAAATTTTTGTATGTCAGGTTGGGCGATGGTTCCTCCCTCCCTAATATGTATGTACTGTAATACTTTATGCAAAACGAGCCATTAAAAATGCATGTCATAAAATATGCATCACAGAACACACATCATTAGTAGCATCAAAATTGTATTATTTTGCGTAGAGATATATATTTAAACATGAACTTGATAAAAATATGAAAGGTGATAACAGCGATGATAACCATTGCCTGATTTTTAAACAAGTAATACGTTAAAGTCCAACGCAATCATAATATTAAAAGTAAATGAAAACATTTGAAGTGATGTCATTTCAATTGTGCACTTTCAAGCTTGCTAGTACTCTAGTCGTAAGACTGGCGAATATACCTGGCCAAATTAGCTCAATAATTTCTTCTTACGGGATTGAAAGTATCAGCTCTTGACCATTGTAGACTATATGACTATTGACTATATTTTTACACATACTACTTTTGTGAATTGCGTACTTATGAAATTTAACCACTCGCTGCAGCATGACTGGACGACTGAAGTGTTGTTCAATTTTCACCTGCACAGGAAGTAAACATTTTAATGCTGAATGAGAAAGCAAAGAAAAATGACAATCATGTCAAGAGTAGAGAGAAGGAGAATTCGATTTTCACTACACGTTGTGCTGTGAACTACTACTACATACTTATGGTTTATATGGTTTATACTGTGACAGCTAAGCCGCTGCGATCAATACAAATTCATGATTCATGATCATTTATTCGTCAAGTAGCAACAATTCAGAGCAATGCAGCCAGTAGTGGACAGACCAGGCACATTTTCACTTGGTTAGTGGAAAAAATAGATGTCGAGCATTTGAATTATTATAAAGTCAACGTATGTGATGTAATGATAGAAAAAGCCATGGCTGGCAGTATGTAAAAAAGCTTATATTCCAATCGTCCAAAATTTGGACATTCCGTGTTTATTTATTAAATATACAATGCTTATGCTTATTATTAGCTCGCTGCATGGCATGCAGAAGAGCTTATTATCACACTC
>JAHZMZ010002769.1:3929-21609 GCA_027743805.1 Lepidocyrtoides sp. E14 | reverse complement strand
TGAGGAAACGCAACAATCAAATAGCAAATATCTGCTCTCAAGCATAATACTTATAATATTGATGATATGACTCCCAGTGTCCTCCCGTAGAGAAAAATATTCCCAGCAACGAAAAAAAATAATTGTAGTGTTATGAAACAAACTGCTCTTGTAGCAAAACTAATCAAAGCATAATGTGTAGGCTAAAAGCTAGTGTTTAGTGTTGATTACATTTTACATGTCATCTTTTTACAAAGTTCTTAAGTAATAGAGGGCAACAGTATGTATATATGTATATACACCTACACAGTCATTTTCATGTAGCTCTATTTTTTAACATGTACAAATCCCCAGTTGTTTTTAAAAATGTTTCGTTTGGTTGTATGCAGAAGGAGAATAATTTATTTCTGTTTAAAAAATATGAATGGAAATTTTTTAGTAAGCGTACCTGCGTTGGGTGGATTTGTTGGAGCCATAACCGGAGTCTGAGGCAATTTTAGGATTCATCGAGCTCCCAACACGTTGCTGCTGCTGATCCCCTGATTCATTCATTGTGGCTTTCTATATGCGAGGCAAAAATACATAATATTCTATACGTTATTCACAATGAATGCATAATGCCATTATTAGCAAGGGTAATTAAAACACGATGATGCCAATTTGTTATTCATTACTTACGTCCAAAATGCAATTATGACTATATATTTTGTTTTTGAAATAGGATTTGCTACTCTTTTCACGCACAATGAAATTCATTATTACTTATGGCATGCTTAACTGGTACAGTGCATTTTGTATTCCTGATGCAAAACAAAGTCATTCCACCTTATCTGTTTCACTATCACTGTATTGCACGTAACACAATACTTTGTATTAGTGAGCCTTTTAAAATTAGTCTCACGTTGAGACTGTATAACTGTGTGGTAACTACTTTACTTAAGTGTAAAAAATAATGTGTAAACCTACCGATGAAAACGAAGGAATGTTGAAATCCATATTTCCGTTTCATATATTTACCCGTTTTTCAGCCGGATGATCCGTTAAAAAACTGAAACCGTAAAAAGGCAGTCCAGAATAGGATTTTTTATAGGCTAATTATGCAAACTGCTCCTGTACATCTAGGTTTTCTACTTGCGTAAAGCAAAGTAAAGTTTCTACAACGTGTAATACGTGTTGTAGCTGTTGATTTAAAATATTGAGTATATAACCTGAATTTATGATTAACAAACTTGTGCTGTTGTTCAATAACCTTTTTACTTTGGTGGCTTGTATTTTACTTCTAATACAAAAGTTTCTTTCCTGATTTCCCTCAGTATGGTTTTGTATATTTACAAATATCTTGACAAAAGCAATTGGGTAATCAATCCAATACGCAGAGCATACATACAGCACATCATTGAGCATACAGTATTTTTACGAATACATTAACTCTGCTCAATTCCACGAACAGCTAAAGAATATCCTTCAACTGTTTTTAGAAGGAAGAATAAATTATATTCAACTATCGATTACAAATGTAACTTCAGAACATTGGTATAAATAAAGTACTTTAAAAGAAAATCCAGCTGCTTTCAACAAAGACAAAGATAATAAAAGGACTATCAAAATTTTCCTTTATGTCATTCATATGAAATACGCAGTTGGCCACACTTTATGTTTTGGCATTCATACGCTTGCAGATTAAATTAGATGAAAAATCATAAAACTGTACAAACAGAATAATGAACTTAGCGAGAAATTCTCACGAAGCCATTTGGTTTGATTTTATCAATGTAAATGGACTGAATTTTCAATTTCAGAAGTTTTTGTGAGTGATGACTGGCTGTGGCTATCCATGATAGTGAATTATAGTCTAGGATCAGCACCCCAAATTTGGGGTTGGGGTGCTTGAAAATAAAAAAAATTTGGTTCCCCCAAACTTCGTGCATGTACCACTCAATTGTTTTATATCAAATCGATGCGTAAACTTCATTTTCAAAAAATAAGCGTAAAATCAGTGCAGACTCAGAGAAATATGCCCAGTTTTATGATTATAATGGCTAACGCAATATATAATTTATTTATTTTTTAACTTCCAAAATTTGTACTAAATATCTAACTCGGTATAAATTTTAAGCTTTTCTCCCAGAAAATAGCAAATCTTGGGTGTCTTATTCAAGTGTTATTAAAGCTTGCGGCATCAAGCGCCAGTCATAGCCATTTTATGCCATTGAATCAATTATTTGGGTACTTTCTCCAAGAAAAACTGAAACATTTTACCCGGTAGAAGTTCTGCCGTAGAACTTTTATTACGAATGTTAAAAGTCTAAAACTTAAACGAAATGTTTATAACCAAAACATCAAGCATGTTTTTCTGAGTCTACACTAATTTTTCAGTTATTTTAAAATTAAGTTTAAGCAATGGCTTGGTATGAAACCCCTTTTTGAATTAAGCGGTACCCTAAATTTGGGGTACCAAAGTTTGCAACGCACAACACTGGTACCCCAATATTAGAGTATTGATATTGGACTGAATAAATATTGATTGAGTGTAGTAGTAAAAATAAATCTTAAAAGTTAGTGTGCACATCTTGTGATTTTGTGAGACATAGTTAGTGACAAGCTTTCTATGATGCAAAAGAATAACTCTAGCAGAACTTAAAAAAAGATGAAACATACCTTATTGAGCCAAAGTTTTTCATAAAATACAAAATTCATATATAATACTATATCTTTTAGGGGAGAATCAAATCTATACGGAAGTGGAACTCAGAATGTTATATTATTGCACAACACTGACAATGAACAATAATATGTAATTATGAAATGAGTGGTAAGGTATGTAGGTAGGTATGTAGCAAGTATGAAGTATGAGAACCAAATAATGTGCACAGATTTATGTAAAGCTACATGCAGGTATTCAGCATCAGCATGATTGAATTCGAACAACTGACTTTACCAATTATCAATGTCTACTTCTAATAAATATTAATGTCTCAGCAATACATTTTATAGACTGGCTCTTGATAATGCTAAGAAATAGCATAAGCACATACACCAATTATAATAATATCACTACTTTAATGACGACGGTGACTATTTAAACGTTCAAAATAATATGAAATTCATGAGTTCATCTGTACACGCCGAGGAGACACAAATTTCCATATCCGGAATTCCTAGAACATATACATGTAAGATGTTTGCTTGTGTACCATTGGTTTACGAAGGCTGTTTCGAAATATGTTCTTCTGAGAATACTTATACAGAACAAACAGTCGCTTGACTTTTGAAAATGCTTCAAATCAGAGCCAACATAACATGTGGAGAACACTTGATGGATGAAAAATGGAAAGCTTGTTATGTATTTTATTTTACGCTTTTAAATATGTATATTGAAAATATAGAATAGTCAATAGCTGTTTGTTTTCATGTGGCTACCTCACTCACACAAAGCCTTTTTCGTTCGATTTAATATAGGCGAAACTGCTGACGACTGACAAAAATGATCGAGTAATCATCACGATTTCGTTTCTCATCGATGCTGTATGTACAGTTTGGTATTATACAGAATGCCAAACCTTGACGTGGGTATGTATTTGAAAAATGTGCAAATCGTATATGGAATGAAATGATTTTTAATGATATTGACATTTTCTGAGAAAGCCTCATTTCATTTTAGAGGCAAGGTAAAATCTATGGAGCTGTGTGACCGATGCTTAGCAAAATTAGTGTTTTCATACGCTACCTTCTTTCAAATAAAGGGCTCTTGTTATTTATGAATTGTAATCTTATCAGTTTCACTGGTGTATTTTTGTTTCACAATGAATTCTCCAATTTGACTCAGGGATCATTTATTTTTACAAAAAACTACCTATACACAATGAACAAACAGTAAACAGTACACACGTAAAAATGCTTGCAAGTGGAAAGTGAAAGCAATTTATAAAGATGTAAGGTAAAAGTTCCCTGAAACGATATACCAATAAAAGTAGGAATATTAAGCCAAATTGCTCAATTTCCCTGCAGTGCTGTATTTCAGTTTCAGTTGACATGTTTTGCAATACTTATTTATCTTAGGATAAGTTATTTTGAGGAGAATTTCTCATGATAAGATATATAGGTATAGTGGTTGTTAGCTTCTATTTTTATATGTAGCCGTTTTTAAGCAAGCTACGACCTTTTTAGAAAGCTAATAAATGCAATTTAATGCCAGAGTAGCAATATTGTTTGAATAGCAGCTTATTCACCGTTCCATTTTAAGATATGTTTTTTAAACACATATGCAGATAACGACATTATTTAATGATTTGATATAAGATACCACGATTTGGATCATCTTGCATGGACTCTTTTAAATAATTCGTATTTTTAGATTCCAAACTTATTAGTAAAGACACAAAAAAGAGAACAAATTTAAGAAAAATTGCTGTACAAAATAATAAAAAAATGTTTTAATTTGGTTGGTCGGTTAGCAGTGCAATTGAATTCACGCAAATACATGAATCATGAATCTCTCTCTAGTTTGAACGAAAAAAAAAAAAAAATACAAACTCTTTTTGTCATGCATCATGATTCAATATGACCAAGAATACAGACAGCAAACTAAAAACCCAATCATCTTTATTATCTAAACTTTGCTTTTACTATACTAATCTGATAAATTATACATACATTCAAGTTCAATTCAAAGAACGTTGTATGTATTTGTAAAAATAGCTAGGCAAAATCAAAATACATACATAATTATATTCAATACTCTACAAACAGCTTACCTCAATTGATATCAATTCCACGTTTAAAAACAATAATGTTGATACAGTATCTTGATTCTTGCCAACAGCAAATCACATTACAAATCACTACTGTGAGTATGGATAGTTGGTTTGAAAGTAAGATTTTTTCAAAATGTAGTTTTGCGTTGACGTGCATTCGTAGGTAGTCTTGTACTATGCGCATTCACTCTCTATCACACAACGCTATAAGTACTGCATGAGCTTCCGTTGTGCATTGGAAGAATAAGGAGAAAGCGTATGAATTGAAAAAAATTCCTAACATGCAAAATGCATCTCTGTGAAACGGAGTTGTGATTTCACACAGCCGAAAATGAGCTTTAAAAATGTTATGCTTAAAGTAAATTTCTCAATAATACTGCAGAAAGAAAACTGCTAAAATTTGATATGATCAAATCTAAGCTACCTTACGCAATCCTTAGAAAATGTATTCAGAGTTGCAATCTAACCGCCTGCGGACAGAGAAATCAACTTAAATTTTATCAGAAGAAAGTGTTATGGGTCAATGGTAGTCATCTAGATCTACTCTACTGTTTCTATCCAATAATGGCTCAAGTCGGACTTCCCTAATTTAATTAGATAACTTGCTATACCAATCATAATGGTTTCGACCTTACTATCTATATGCAAATTCTGTTTTTCACATGTTTTATGCTGCCGTTGTTGTTCATTTGAGTGACCATACACAACAGAAGGAATGATGATATTCATTCCATTATTGTGAATCCAAGTACATACAAATCATTTTTGATTCCATTAAAACTTCAAGAGCACACAGACATTCCCCCATGACTAGTATAGCTTCTTACTTTCAATGTTTATTTCCTAATCCATTTAACCAATTCCAGCTACGACAAACACAAAACCAGTAAAATTCTGCTGACGACGCTCTTTGAGGATTGCCTTTGTTAAAAAGCTGCTTGCAATACTTCTTTTTATTCTCTTCTATTGATATATTACATCGTATTTACTTTGCAATGGTAAACTTTGGCTCTTGGCCTTGGCTTGCTGTAGGTGAGATTTTGTTGCTGTTGTTATTGCAATAATGAAAGCTTGCATGAGCTGTGTGTGGAATGCTAGATTACTTTTTGTCTTTTCCATTATGTACCGGTTCAGCATCAGAAATGGGCGTTACACGTAAATGAGATGCGTCTTTATCTTTATGATGAACCATCATCGATGTCCTATTTAGATTAAGTGCAAAATACATAAATACTGCACTATATATTATGCATACTTCTACTTCGAAAAATGCAAACGAGCCATAATATTTTTAATGTGTCAAGTTGACAAAATTAGACACATTTAAAAAGAACGATACTTTGATGTATTTTTACCTAACAGTTTGGCTCAAAAAGGGAGAGATTGGAAAATATGATTACAATATAACTAATTGGTAAATATATAATGACATTGTTTTCTATGTATATGTACCGTATCAGTACCAATCTAACAATGTGTCAGGTATTAAGTTATTGTAACAATAATGTATTACTTATTTTTTCATCGAAATGACGCCTCTCACATCCATACATACAAATTCAAGGTTTTCTACGTATGAAAAAACGTCAATGGTCTGCTCCAATTTTAAGGTTATCAAATTATCATCAATCTAAATCTACCATCACCTCAGTGAAATTGGTTACAACTTAACTTACGGATACTAAGAACCCACTTGACATTATCTTGACATTATCTGTAAACTGCGTGAAGCAATTATTCATTAAATTTTAATGAAAAAAAACTTTTGTTTCCTTTTGTATTTTTCCGATTTTTGTGCATACATGCAATTATTTTTAAATGAATTTAGCACGACAAACAAGGGAAAAGGAATTCAGTAACTGTAAATTGGTACACTTGTTACGGTTTGAGAAAGAAGCCTTGATGCGCAGTAACTTTCACCATAATAGTATGCAATACCTATTGGCTTTACTACTTTCTTCCTGGTGTAAGATATCATTATCATAATAGCAGTGTACAATTACTTGATAATGGTATAAAAAATATTCTTTATTACGTTATAACACAAAAATCTTGTTTACTTACTTTGTTTCCAATCACTGTGATGACCTGACAAATGCAGAACGAATTCACAAATGCAGTAGCAATACCAAGTATGAAATTACGTTTGTCCTCCTTCTGTATTGTTCCACTTTCCACTTACTCTTGTTATTCAGCAACTCTTTCTAAACAAATTCTGTATAGCCTCGACCTGTAGTAGGTTTCTCTTGTTGATTTACATAGGTCGTGGGTTGTATGTGTCTTCTTATGTCATAACAAATTATTATTATCTCTCTATTAGCGGAGAAAACATGTACAAACTACACACAAAGAGTGATAGATAGATCATAAAAATCAGAAAAGCCTGCTTTCACGCTCTCTGCAACGTGACTTCAAACTTTTTCTAGGTACGGATCTATCACTTTACCAGAGAGAATAGAAAAGCTCGACTCATTCCGTCTTACTCCTGTTACAGATTGGTCGTAGAAATGGCGAGGGCAACCTTCCACAGAGTTGTAGAAGTTGTGGTCTGATATCTACGTGCTTATGTTGCTATATGCCTTCTCGTCAAAATAGACGCTTAGGTCTCTACTTCTGTTTTTTCACTTTAGTATAGCTTTGCATTTATTTTTTATGTGTATGGTATGTAGTTTTTAGTGTAAGTGAAAAAGTAATAGATTGTTGCTATTCATCATCATCATATTATGCATAGATATGTGAAAGACTGTTGGTAGGTTGGGAAGGCTGGAAAGAGAAAGCAGCTTGAATATATGAAAAGCAACATAGTGCTGAGATGCATACATTGTTCGTACAAATAATACACAACATTCCTTTGCGTAAAATGTTGAATGCATTATTTATTAGAACCGTATCATCAAAATGTTTATAACGGAAGATACTATGCTTTGGAGGAAACTCACGTGGACAGCGGTATGACTTTCTTGTTTAGGTATCTATGTGTGACGTAAACCAGCGCATTTCACGCAACGTTTTCTGTAGCTCGTAAGTCAGTCACTAGTCAGAGTCAACTTAACTAAAATATCTATAGAACGTTAATACCTACACTGTCCTGGTGAAAGCGATGTGGAGGAGTATTGTTGCTAGTTTGATGGATGCTCTTTTAGAAGGAAACTATTATGGCTGGGTTTGGCTTCCTATAGCTTTCTCTTGCATGCTATCATAGTTTTTCGCCACCAATTTTCTCCAATTTTCACTTTCCTCGCCTTATTTACTACAAATCAGTACTGGAAAATGGAAGAGTCTAACATTTTTCAGAGGTGTTTTCCAAAAACATGACATTATCATGTGTTCGTTTATGGGAACTGAGATTATGTATAGTAATTGGATGAATATGGACAACAAAAGAAATATGGAATGAATACCTATTTGCTTGCATTGCAATAGAGTAACAAACCATACAACAAGATGAGAGACAAGAAAAGATAAACAAACCGAAGAAGGAGGTATAAAAATATTACGCAATATGGCTGATGCAGGAATTTATAGTGATGATGAATTGGAGCTTATAAAAATGAAAAAATGTAAGACAAGATCGGTTGGTTGTACAAACAGAAAAATTTTGTTGTTAGAAATGCTCGTCTGATGCTTATGCTTAGGTTATACAAATTTGTATCCAATCCTGGTGTAAATGTGCCAGGTCAGGGTTACATACAACATCATCAAGACTTAGATAGTTTGGATTACATCATGTTAGGCGAAGATGGTGTCCAAGGGACGATTTAAGTATGGTATTTTTTTGCCTATGAATTGGGTATTGGGTGGTGAATAGAGGGACGGGAGGGAGATTGGCAAAAAACTTTCATCTTGCAATCAACAACAGCCCTTCAATATTGCGTTTCAGTGTGTGCTACCGTCTAATCTAACCTGGAAAGCACACATTTTTGCTATGCTCACTGCAGTGCATCTTCGTGTTCACTTTTGCAGTAGTTGACTTTTCGAATGAAACATTTCGTGATAATAAAATGACACACCCTCACCCCCGTGTAAATTAAAATAATAGAAACTATAGTTCATAACTGTGACAAAGAAAAGTGCTTCATAATTAAGAAGTACAACTTTTTTTTTCAAAACTTACCATCTGTATTTATTTGGTTAGCCACTAACCTTAAGATGATATAATATAATAGTTAATAATAATTAAGTTATTATATTTGTTCTAACACAGGTTTCTATTATTTCAACTTGAACGGTACTCGGTATTTCTCTTTCCTCGTCACCTTCGTGTGTGATGATAATATGACAATAATATATAATGACATGATAATAATAGCAATAATAATTAATTAATAAAACAACTCATTATGATTTTTTACACATACTCGATTCTAATTGCAGTCTATGCCATAAGATATAATATAAGTAATAATAATTATTAGAATATTGTTGTAAGTTATCATAACTATCTACAGAATATGATAACAGCTAATTTACACATACATGTAATAAGGTACTTCTATTAACAATTTATAACGATACCTAGTCAAACTTACTAAAGCAAGCATGGATTTTTTTACAACGTATTCATTCTTTGTTGCTGGTTTTACTTTACACCTAGTTTTTTTACGTTCGCTTTCTCCGCTTCTTTTTTCGTAATAATATATTTTGTAATGTAAGTATAGAGAATTCCAATAATGTTACAGGATGTAGACATGTTTTTTTCTCATCATCATCATCATCTTCAAATTATAATGATAACCATAATAATGTTACATATTATCAGTTTATATTACCTTCTTTTTAAATCTGACCTGCCTGTCGCTAGCAAAACGTACAGCTATTTCTAATTTTTATTTAATTAACCGATTCTCACTTCCATCTTCAAATCCGTTAAAACTTTTGGTATGGTGTGTGATGTATTGTAGTTTTCAGATTTAATGCATCATTTCCTGTATTATACATTTTCTTTAGGGTTTGTAGTTAACTTTTTTTTAGTTAATTAAGTATAATAATAATATGTATGAATGTAGTATTTTTCTGTTCATTTTGCTATAGTCAAATACATTTTCGTACTGACAGTTTTGTGGGAGTATATGATATTTATGTTACTTTAAAACACTTTCCTTTTTAATAGACAACTCTGCACAGTATAAGTAATTTATTTAAAGTAAGTTAGTCAGTTTAAAGTATAGGCATGACACTACTCACTCCTTACTTACAATAATTTTATAATGCTGTATACAAGTACAATAATAGAGTTATAGTAGTAGCGGTATCTCTGTTGTTCATCCTAAATAATTTAGATATTCTTACTCTAATTAGATTAGAATTGCATAAATTTAATTTTTATAGTATTTATAATAATAATTGTTACAATAATTAACTATATTATATCATATAATATTTTATTGAATAACTGTTATTAAAAAAGCATTTTGACGACGACGACTAATGACCAATTAATGCGAGCGAGGACTGGAGAGTCGTCATTTTTATACCTGATGAAGATCCCTTCTCTCGTCCCTGAATAGCAATCATTGTATGTTATGTGTAGGTAGTATATAATTGGGGAGAAAATAAAAGTAGTCATAAATCTTTTTTTCTAGTCCATTAAGAAGAAAGTCACCACACAAACTTCAAAAAGCAGTGTAAATTAGCTTCTAAAACGGTGTATTCCTTCTCAGTAGTATAATATGTAGTATGTTTTATAATATTTATGTATTTATAATATATTTATATTTTTAAAAAAGTCTTATACAGTCAAACATATTTCTTTATACTTCTAAGCAGCTCTCAAATACTCAATATTTCTGATGTAATCAATGATGGATATAAACAAAACTTAGACGAAGAAAAATGGTAAATATCCTTTCCTCGAATAAATCATGTTGAAAAGAAATTAAATGTTTAGTCAGAAATGTATGGACACGGAAAGTAAAATATCTGAACTGGAAGAAGTTGTGTGTATTTACGATATTTAGGGTTCAAGAATAAAAACTGGTGACGGTGATATAAATTGCCAAAACTAATTAACCACACTGCTTTATTATTATTTTTTATTAACGCAAACGACTCCTTCTAATCGTGGTAGTCGATGAGTATGACAAAATACACAGGAATTATGTGGGATATCAGATGTCATAATATCTTATGGCTTTCACCGCTTTCACCATATTTGCTTTTCAGTTAAAAAAATTGTTATAACGGGTATTTCATACAAGAATAATTATTCGTCTGTCCATACTATTTCCGTTGAAATGTGATTTTACGAGTAAGTAAGATAACGTCGACATGGCTTGGTTTTGTTTAGATTCTCGCAATAAAAACAGATCTGTATACAAATAAGAAATTATGTTGATAACAATAATAATAGCCCTTTGTATGGCATCCAGTTTTCAGTATTAGTACATACATGACATGCATAAAGTAATCGTATCGTGAAGTACTATTTGTCCTCTCACCACAGTTTTCCCTGTGTGTATAAGCAAAAATAAAAAGAGAAAGCAGTACTAAAACAACTGCCACCACCAGCTCACATGGTCACCTCTCATTTGCAATATTCACAGTACATATTGTAATACTATGGCACCATTGCTGTCTGCCTTTTCTTTGTAGATCCTGTAACATAACCTATTCTACCTAATCTACCTCTTGGAATCTTTGAATGAATCTTTTTCTGCCTCTGCCTTGTAAAAATCGAGGGATAATGCCACCCGCTTATCCTCCTCACTAATATTTATGTTTGCATGTGGATATTTTTTTTTGTTAGCAGCAGAATACCAGCCATTGACTTTTGTCATTAGCAGATTTGTTTTTCTTTTCTGACAAGTACAACGTTACGATTCTGAGACGAAGCACAAAAATGCTTCTTCGTTTTACTACATAAAATGCTTGCTACTTTCCATTGTCGTGACGTAGGCACATTTCGGAGGTTCAGCATCAAAACAGCAACAGACATTATCATTATTACACAAACATGTTAGCGCCATTATATTATCAGTGTTTAGTACATAAATGACAAGACAAGATCTGTACAATAAAGCTGACGTGACCATGCTATATGGAAAAGTGAAAAGTTCATTGTTGAATAGATTACAGAGTAAAATAGATACAGGCAAACATAAATTAACAAACTGTTAGTCTGATGGAATACCACAACAATGTATAGCACAGGTGAAATCAAAAGTGACAATGGTAATAATAATAATACAACAACTGCTGCGAGGGAAACACTTAAAATTTCGAGAAGCGTAAGCATTACGGACGCTAAATTCATGTCAGGTGTGTGTGAAAATTAATTTGATTTGATCAGTTTTATCAGTTAAGTGACGTAGTAAAAGTGTGTATGAGAGTACTATACAATAAAAACTTAAGTCATACATTAATGATAATAATAATTAATCTGTAGAGAATATAACATGGTTCGCTTAACCTGATAAAATGTTTTTGTCAGCATATATGTATGGTCACAATTTGTAAAAAGATATAATCCGGTCTTCACGAATCAATTTTACACATCCAAAAACAATAAACACATTATATTCAAACAAACAAAAAACACGACTGACAATTCATTTATCTGAGAGAATCCCTGTTTCTTTAAATTTTTATCTCAGAGATGCATCATAAAGTATAAAGAACTATACACCGATGCTTGCTTTCTGAATTCGGCAGGTTTACGATGATGTGGACGAGAGGGCTCCTGATGAGGAAACTACACTATTTTCCGCATTCGTATTTGAATTACTCGTACTCCCTATGTTATTTGCATTTTTATAACTTATTTCTAGTTCTCCAAGACGCCTCCACAACTCGTCCCTTTCTTTTTCTCTCTTCTTTTCCCTGAAACAATAACAAAGGGTTAACCTTAGTTGTTAAAAAACAATGGCTACATTTGCTTATACGATACTGATGAAGCGAATGGTATCATTTTTGACAAATGTTTTGGAAATATTGGCCGTTAAACAGATAAGTAAAATGAGCAAAAATCTGTGTGACACAGATAAAAACCACTTACTTCTGTCTCTCAGCTTTGTAAGAGGTGGTGAGACTGTTAAAGAGGTCAGGGTTCATTTCCATAAAAGTCTTCAGCACATTATACACTAATGAGACTATGGTTTGATTCCAATGCTCTTTTGATATTCGGTACAGAGCAGGGAACATTATTGGCATGATAACATTATTATTTTCTTCTATCAGCGACATTATATATTCGTTATTCCAAAAATACAAAGCTCTCTCCGCCACCTAAACCAACAAATTGAGCATTACAGTTAAAAACTTTGAATACACTACTGATATCCTCCATTATACCATGATTAATAAATTAGCATAATAAAACTTGCCTGGAAATGTGGGCTTGATACACATCGAGCTATTTGTCTGAATAGATGTTCCTGAATTTTTACAAATTGCGTCGGTTCAATAACATCTAAGATTTCCTCAATCTCGCCCAAGAACATCACCTAGGAACAAAATCAAAATACATAGTGAGAAACCAGATCACATACAACACATACCGATCAATATGAATAAAACTTTCATTTTTTTTTTCAATTCAGACTTTGGTTTACCTCTTTTTGAGAACATGTCTTCGGCCAAAACTTTAGCAGACCTAACACGACTGGTTCTGTAAGGGTTGCATCCTTTTCCAGGAACTGGACCACGCAGTAGGCCAGCTGTGCGTGGTACAGTGCCAGACATCGGACCTAGACAAGACCAGTTTAGAGGCATTAATAATTTCTTTGGGAAAGCCCATAATGTCTCAATTTGCAAATAATTGAAAATGTGTAAAAATAAAATGGGCAAATTCGGTTTAAGCGTACATCTGGTACATTTGACTATTGCAGATAATTCTACAGACATTACAGAAAAAGTACATAAGACATTTTACCATGTATCTACATACCTGTAACACAAACTTTTGGTCTATAACCTTCTTGCCAATACTCGGTTGAAAGTCAGGTGATTCCAAAAATCGTAGGAAGAATTCGTAGACCAGCTAAAGGATTCAATTGCCAATTTAAATGGATAATACTCACGAATGGATTATTTTATGAACTTTCAGAACTAAATCATGTACCTGCAGGTGCGGCCAAGATGCTTCAAAAGTTGGGTCATCTTCTTCGGGATCAAAGTCTGGGTTGTCACTTGGAGGTAATGATCGAAATAAATTTCGGGCAATCTTTGAAAAACAAATTTTTTATCAGTTTTGGATAATTCATCAAATTTGTACTTGTGAAGCAAAATAAAATAAGAAACACAAAGACATGCCGAGCAATGATACTTAATATTAACTCAAGTACACATATAGTAGTAGTACCAATTAGTCACGAGAGATAAGGTTAATTTATAACTTCAAAGACTGATTTTTACTTACCATTTGAATTATTTCAGGGTATACGGGCTCTGTAAGAACGCCCCGATTGGCTGTTATGTAGTCAACCAATTCATTTAAGGTTGCTCTTTTGATTTCTTTCCCTTTCAAGTCTGCCACAGGGTCAAGAAAGTCGAAGGAAATACAGCATTGGCGTAATTTCCTAATGAACAACTCTTCGTGTTCTGCTGGTGGCACATCTAAGAGCAAAAGGAATTGAAATTACTTGTCAATCCGGCACTTACAAACGCTAAAGTTTCAAAAAAAGTTCCACCAAAACATGAACTTGTAAGTCTACTTCCAATTACGTTTATTCCATATTACTTGCAAATGATGAAATATAAAAGTAAAAATCTACTTTTTCCTAACACAGCTTTTATTGTCTGTATTTACTTATGCATTATCATTTAAATAAAGGTCCAATAGTAATAACCACTGACCAACCCCTTAACACATAGTTTACAAGATATTTTGCAACCAACCTATTCAAACCTTACTCCAACTTGAGGAGTATATTGATTCAATTATACAACATGGTTGCAATTAACACCTAATAGTGAGTCCTACATGTAATTCTGCCCTTCCTAATCAACAAAATATGGAATATGCCTATCTATACATACATAGCAATTGAATGAGAAAATACGACGGAAACACTATGTATACATAAGCTACAATTTAAATGGCATGATTATTTTAATTTTTCGCATCATATAACCCCGATCATCAGTCATTTGTATTGTATCGCTAAAAAGGGATGATTTATTTTTTTCAACTCGAGCTTTCAAAGTTCACAAGCCCGAGTTTATGTCATATGTACAGCAGTCATGTGAACATCTAACACCTATCTCATTTTTAACTGGTTACATGACCTTCACTATAAAGCAAATATGACGCTTTAAACAAAAAAGTTCACAAGTAACTTGAGTACATTACAAATAGCGCTAAATATTATTGTCGCAAACAGAGAAAGCATACAAAACTCGGATGGGGTTGGTGCTGCTTGTGACTCTTGCTCTGCAGTTACTTCATTAAATTACCGGCATCAGCAGAACTGAATAAAAATGCAAGTTTAATAAGACAAAAGAAGTACATAAACTTACATTGGTATGTTTTCTCTCTGGGAAAACATACTTTCCAGTGCTAAATGCACCTCACATCAAATCGGACTACCTCAAATTTTCTACTAGGAATCTCAGCTAGAAAGTCCTTGATTGTACAGCTACTATTTCCACAATTCGTTTTCCTCTGCTTTCCATTTGTCTATAGCATGTTGAAACATGACTTCTATCCCTGGTATCGCAGTTGGAAAAAGAGAAAATCTTATTTCCTCTTTACAAACATCCATCTCAGCCGCGACGGCTAACTAGCGACATTTAACACTACCAGAACTAATAGCAATATGAAATGGAAGTTTTACGATGAAACATGATGCATGTCGTTATCATCATTACAACGAAGCATTTTAGGTAGGCATTATCCCATGTATATGTGACCTCTTGGCATAGACGTTCATTTGTTTTTCTTTCTTTTCCTATACATACGAGATAACAAAAAGTAGCGTTTATAATGTCTCTAGCTTTTCTATTTTTCAGTTTCCTGTGCATTATTGCTTATCCATGTACAAAAATATTTATAATTGTGCAAATACGCCTGCCTGTAGCCAGCCATAAACTGGAAAAGAGGTATGCACCTTTTATATCTATCCAGAATCCAGATAAAATTTAACCTGTTCACGGCTACCTCACCATGCAACAGCAAAAAGTCCCAGTCCCAGTCACGGGAATGGGATAACAACAAAAACGTTGAGTATCTACATACCAAAAAATAACTATAAATGCATATAACCACACACATAGGTAGGTACATGTATAGATACATAATATGAGTATAGCATAGTAGATCTACACGAAAACTATCTCCTTAGGTATATTGTTAACTCTATTACATATAAACTCAATACTGAACTTTACTAAAATTCACAATATTATTGTTAGAATCTCCTTTCTCTCTTTCATCTCATTCCTCCATTTCATCCTTTTCTGGTTCACTCTCTTCTAAATCTAAGCCGAGAAATGCATAATAGAAGTTTCTCTACAGCTTACTCTTAACTTAACTCATATTAACAAATACAACTGTGTCCGTGAAAAGATGTAGCAAGGACCGCTGAATATACCTGAATACACACTGCTGCTCCTGGAATATTACAATTTATACAGTTGTACACTACTTGTGTACTTTTCTTCTTCCTCCCGTTTTTCCTCCGTTGGACAAAAGAGCGTGCTTTTACTTCTCTTTCACTCGCATCACATCACACTACTCCAATCTCTAAAGGGATTTCCCTGAAATCATTGATTTTTCTCAGGCCTTCTGCCCTGCCATTCAAGTATTCTTCTTTGTTATAATAATAATGCGTTTGATACTTTTCCAAAGATCCTAAAATACAAATTTACTATTTGCTCTTTGCCTCTCCTTTTTCTGCTCACAAGGTAACGTTGCTGTAGCGTCTGCAAAAAAACTGGCTTTCGTAAATGCGTGGAAAGTCCTTTACATATAAATCTCACTTACAGGACTTATTGTCATTACGCACCCATAGAAACCCCCCAGGTTAGTCCAAAATTAAGTACATTGTGACTTGGTAGAGGACATGTTAAGGAATATTACTAATTTAAAGCAACTTTTGGGTTCCGTTGCTTGTCGGCGATGTTGTCAAGGTGCTCGTAGACTGAACTGTGCGCGCTCCCGTAGGTTAGCTTGGTGCGCCTTTGTAAGACGTTTCCAAGTTGTCATCTTTCGACCAACCAAACATTCCGTATCAATAACGTTACCCTAGGTCCGTAAAAAGGGATTAGGGCTACAAAAAGGGAAACGTGACTGATACGGAATATTTGTAAAGTCGAAGCCTTCGACTCGAAGGATGGCATACGTTAGAAGCGCCTTACAAAGGTGCAGGTGTAGCAAATGGTTCCATCCTTGTGCAGCTTGACAACATCATCAACAACGTTTCGAGTTTCGTTTACAATCCTCAGTACATCAAAGAAGAAATGAATCTCATGGTCACATTTAGAAATGGCAAACATTGAGCAAAAATTTGATAGTTAAACTAGCAACCTTTCCTGTTCGTTTCTACTTTATTATTAATCATTTTCTACTCATTAGTAACGAACTATGATAAAAGGAATTCCATTTTTTGCCAGCTAAAATAAATTTAAATATGTAAGCTCTAGTCACTTTTAAGAGCATCAAAAAGTTTTATTTCTTCTAAACACAATATTAAGACAAGAAGTTAAAAAGGAGACCATGTTGAGTGATCATCAGTTATAAAAACTTGATGAAGAGAATTTTTCTCTTTCAAGAGAATACATGGTGAGCAACTAAAAGGTTCAATATAATAATTTCAGTGAAGCTGGCACTTGGCACATGCCAACTGATATAAAAGAAAGGGCTGCAAAATAATATGCATAAAGATCTGTATAAAATTATCTGCGAACCATTCAGAAATAAATTTCTCAGCTTATGGAATCCAAATGAAGAGAAATCTGTTAAAAATCTTTTGGGGGATCAAGAGCAAAGAAGAGAGTCTAAACACTAATAA